>CM061919.1:235236262-235462604 GCA_031002005.1 Vandiemenella viatica | reverse complement strand
ATGTATGTAAGTTATCAAATTCAAATTGCGTTCTGTTTAACTATAAAGTTGTTGCAGGAAGCTTAATCGACGAGTATTTTGAAGTAAGGAAATAAAAAAAGGAAAGACAATAAAGCATAAAAAAATTCTGGTACTAGAAGAAGAAGAAACGAAGAGTTTTGGAAAATGTAACCCGAAAGCTATCATCATAGGTCATCTTTGTTAAAAGATCTACTTATAACGTTCACGTCGTGGATAGAAATGACTTCGAAGACATATTAAGGTGAAAGTAAAACAGTAATAATTAGTTTAAGAAAGAAAACCATTAATAGTTCTATATAAAGGTAAAGAAAGACGAGTCTTTTCTTTCAGGAAGGTTTTCGCTAAATTGTGTCCTGTGGTTAAAGTTAGGATAGCAAGTTAAAACTTCCAAAACATTTCCGTCACTACTAGCAAAACAAGAACGACAGATTCATGGTAGATCGCCTTGTGGTCAACACCGAACATGTCATGTAGACTGATTGTAGAAGGCTGTTGGGGACGGAAGACCAGTGGTGGCCTCAAAGGGTGAAAGGAATTTTCAAAAAGTAGTAACTATATCAAAGAAGACGGCGTACTGAGGCTCAATGAATCTTGGCGCTCTTTACTGATAAATACCTCAGTAATTCTGAAGAAAACTACAGTATGCCCACAGAAAGCTTAATGTAAGAAACAAAATGCGTGGAAATGCTCTAAAAACTGAACCATTGTCATTGAATTTTGATCCATGACGGTATATGTTTCCAATTAGGAGGAGTACAGTTACTCAGATATTGCTGCAGAACTATCTCCGTAATGCGCTTCAGTGATCAAGACATCTTTGGAATTGTAAGACGGGTATTTTACTAGAAGCTGTCTCGTTATCTGTCACCCAACTACCCGAGGCACTCCGGCTGATTGGAATATCTTCCCACAAATTAAACTCCTGTACACTGAAGTTAAATAACGAGGTCTTTGTTTCTGTATTGATCATGTAGTTAGATCATTAAAACATGCTATAAAACATTGATACAGTTGCCTATATGAGACATTAGTGAACTGAACATTGATAAAGTTAATCTCCTAGTATTTTATTCCTAATATTAGCAGTGACGTTCGATCACAGGTAGAGGTAAAATTTATTTCGATAACTGTTATTTTAACATACGTAGTTGTTAAGGAATCCGAAAAAGAATCCCATCTTTTGCTGTAAATTTTCCTTCCTGAGACTGCTACATTTTCTTTGAAAATGATTACATAAACAAATTTCCAAGAAAAATTTCGTTTAGCAATCGTTGATATTAGTTAACTTGGTTTTACGTTTTCCTGTGAATCAATTTTACAGACTCTGCTTTCTTGCTACAAAGATATAAATGCTACGTGTATAAGAAATTTGAGTTACGAGTAAATAAAGAAGTCCAAGAATCAGACGAAAAAAAGACGATTATTTGAATCTCTTCTGATAACCATTCTGTTGCACAATTCAGTTTAAAATTGACTATTTTCTATCAGAATGGACAACTATGACAGCAAACAACTTCAATGGTTGTAAACATATTTAAGGCTAATAAATCTAACTTGTTCTTCATTTAAGGTTGTTGATACTGTAATTCATAAAAAATATTCATGTGACGGGAAGATGGAATACAGTGAAATGAATATGATCTCAACTTTCTGTACTTTATGTATGCATTAAATTAGAGATAAATATTACCGAAGCACATGGAGAATGTCTTCATTTTATTTCAGCAATGTCTTTGTAATTCGTGTTTGATTTGAAGCACACATATGAATGTTGGATACAGTAACCCTCGTTATCCGGAAAAATATTGTAATCTTCGAATATTTATGTATAATTCTCTCCTATCAATGTTATCAAAGTGAGCATTAAGCGAAAGAACAAATAGTACAATGTCAAAATGCTCCTAGTAACAATTTTAGAAGTTGAAACTGCAGCTGACTTGGTTCATTTTTCCACCTCCAGATTCTATTACGATTTTTTTTTCCTGTGAGAAAAATAACTAACCTCACCTGAGCCACAGAGAATATTACGTTTCCAGGAGTGGCTATATTTCAAATGAGTTATATACCCTCCGCCACCGTTTTAATAACCCTACCAGCAGAGAAAAATACCGCGAAGCTAAAGGTCCCACTGACAGGAATGGCTCTAGCTGGAGAGAATGTGGGCTTAGTTTTAGCTTTTACGAGGATTTCCACGGATTTAATTCTCCACCTCGAAAACGCTTTTTCTAATATGTGCAGAAAGGAAGCTCATACAACAATAAATCAAGAGGTTAGATTCAAGAGCAACAGGTACCGGGACAGCTAGAAGGCAGTGTTTGGGAGTGGTATGTATACTCGAGGGCCCAGGTTCGATTCTTGGGCCGGATGTCAAGTTTTTAGTTGGCAGTGATTACCGTGTCGCCCTAGCTGAATGACGTATTTTATCTCTTCATAATAATTATGTAGTATTATGCCAAACCTAAAAAAAGTCACTTCCTTGAAGGATAAATATGGATATTGGATAACCAGGCATGAAACGCAATTTTAAAAAACCTAAACCTCAGGTGGGTTCCAATTTAGATTACATTGAGAAAATAATTTACATGAAGTTGTTTTTTACTATACGAGGGTATGATGAACAGTTCTTACCCTACCTGATAAGGAGGATGTATTTTAGACCAAAAACACCTTAATTTTTACTTATTTTCCCTTCAGTTCAATGGATTTTGTATAGTTTCTAAAATTAATTTATGCCGTGTGAGGAAACATAGTCCCCTCAAACCTAAAATTTATTGTTTTAGTATTGCTTTTTCTTTCTATTTTCCATTTGTTGTTGTGTTCTATATTTAACATTGTGCTGTTGATTTAAGTTTTGAGGAGAAGCATTGCAAATGATTCTATTTAGGATATCGAAACAGTTTGTATGCTATTGTCTTTGAAGTAATCTGTGAGCGGAGTGAGAGTATTCTTTGGTGAGTCGAGGGATAGAAATGATGGCGAGTGGAGGCATGAATTGGTGTTCCTCGCTCGAACAGTAGTTGTGTTATTAATTGAAATAATAAGAGAAAATATTGAGTTTTTAATGATTTGTTGAAGGTGTAATTTGTGAAGAAAATGATGAATGAAATATATACAAAATTGAAACGAAGTTCCCCTTAGTTTATTGTATGTTGTTTCAATCATACAGACCAATTAAGTACATTGAAACTGCAAGATAATATTCCATGGATTCTGTGGTGAGTAATATCCACCCGAGGCAAATCCAGGAAGCATAAAAAGGTCAGTTTCTTACAGCCGTCTCTGCATTGTGATCCTGGAGAGTCTGAAAAATATCAATTCATTGCTACTGCTGCTCTACATTTGACTAGAAACATTTCTTTTTGTTATAAATATCTTTTGATATAAAAATATGTAAGACAGTGAGAAATGGTGTATTCGGTGAAAAAGATGGATGTCCCAATCATTTGCAGTCATCGGTAGCCAATATACATTTAGCTGAAGACCTTTCAGTGCGGTTGCATGGATTCGATCTCCCCAGACAACAATGAAGACTCACCACTCTGATTCGAACAGAACAAGACAGATGCGGGTACTTATTACACAAATGGGACCGGGTCAGTTCGGCAAATTGTCACTGCGGAGCCACCTTCACAGTTCACCACATCGTTTCTGACTGTTCTCTTCGAGCTTTAGAACGAGCAATATTGGACATCGTTCAATGGAATTGATTGGATCAATGCAATTGATTGGACCAGGGCACTAGATCTAGAGATATAACATTATACGAGCTTAAGGTGAGCAACTTTGTCCTCACTTTTTGTATAGCTTGATAAATATCATACGAGAAATAAATCTAGGTTTTTATAAGGAATTCAGTATGGGTTTATTAAAAAAGAAGGGACAGAATTTGCTTTTTTATTTTCTCAGAAATTATAAAAGATACAAATGAGTGTCACACATCACTAAATAGAGGAATATTTAAAGTTTGTGACTCTCACCTATTAGTTCTATTCGCTGCCGCAAGTGGCGTTGCTGTCTGTTTACATGGAAATTGCGACGTCACAGGAGAAATCATTTAGTGTGCTACAGTATGCAAAACGTGAATCCATTGCTGCTGTTCAGCGTGCATTCCGTCGTAACTTCAATGAAGTGCCTCCTCGTCATAAATATATTTACGATTGGTAGTGCATAAGCAAAAAAGGAGCTGGAATAGTATTCAATCGAAGACATGAGAAGGGTGAAGATAGTCATGGGAGAGTACAAGGCGTATATTGGTGATGAGGCGTGGAAAGATATTGGTGTAAGAATTAAAAATAATGTATGAAGGGGAAGAGATGACCATGACCAGAAGCTGGCACTCGATTTCAGGCACAAGGGTGTAGAAAGATTTTCTTTCGTACGTAAGGATTAATATTGCTTTACGCCTCGTCGACGGCTAAGGTCATTAGAGGCGGGATGGGACTGGGGACAAGGAACGGGAAGGAATTCGGCCATGCCTTTTTGAAGGAAGCATCCCGGCGTTCGCCTGGAGTGATTTGTGGAAACCATGGAAAACCCAAATCTGGATGCTCCAACGGAGATTCGAACCGGCATCCTCCCGAATGCGAGGCCAGAACGTTAACCATTCACCCACCACGCTCGGTCCCAAGAGAATCAAGGAATAATTTACCAAAAAGAACTGTGAAACAATTGAGATTTGAAGAGAGAAAAAGCAGGTTGGTTCACGAAAGGGGAAAAATTGATGTCTAGGGAAACTGCCACCGGAGCGGAGGGGGGGGGGGGGGGTGTTGGGTTTAAGGGCGCGTCGACGGCGGGGTAATTAGCGCGCCACCGGAGCGTGCAGTTAAATTAAATTAAAAGGTGAAAATTAGTAATCGTCCTCGAACGTCCAATAAACATGTTGAGGGTACACGAAATACTTTCGTACGGAGCCCTTGTAAACCAAAAAAAAGTCTAATGTATACAGTAAGACTTTGAACCTTTCTCTCTCTAATGACGTGTGCCAAGTATTTGTATCTTTTTTTAGTTTGTGAGAAAAAAAAACTAATTCTACTCTTTCCTTTTGCATAATATTATAATTAATTCATTGTTTGAAATTAGGAGCAGCTTCGTGGTTTAGTGCGGACCAGTTAAAGGTTTAACACCGCGTTCTGATGGCTTAATGATTGTATTGGGTCAGTTTTATTTCCCGTGCATCAGATATTTGTTCCATCCTCAATATTTGTCTCTAAAATGAAAATCTAATACAGACTTGGACGATCCCCATTCCAGTGGATCGTACCTAGAGCAATATGAGTTGGGCGATTTGTTTGGAGCTGGAATCATAACATGAGGGCGTGATCCAGCGCAGCTGCTTCTCGCTAGGTGGAACAAACGACTCGCGCGCAGCGGCGTTCTACGTTAATTTGTTCCTGGGCACTGTGCGGAGGGCGAACTCATTGTGCTGTGTGCGTCCGCCGCCCGGAGTTTTTGTTGCTTTATTCGACATTTATAAACTGGCGCACGCCGTCATATTCCAGGTCACAATCTGCGCTTCCGTTATCTGACTTGCGACATATCTTCCGCGGTATCGCGCGCTCGTCCGTTCGTACGGCTTATCAGACGTGTCGCACAGAAACACTTGTTCACGGGAGTCGGCGTGTTAAATTCTCACATATTAGAGCAATATTAAAGCCATCAACACAAAGGGTGTTCAGCTAGGAAGAAATCCAAATAAAATCACCATAGATTGTCTCGCTTTTGCAGATGACATGGCGGTAATTACTGATTCACTGGATAGTGCAAAAGAACAAATCGAAAAACTAGAGAAACAGGCAGCCAAAGTAGGATTACATATATCTTATGAAAAAACACAGTTCATGACAAACATCAATGATGCTCCTCAAAATCTTAAACTTCGCAATGGAACAATAGTTAAAACAAATTGTTTTAAATATTTAGGAGAATGGATAACGAGTGACACAAAAGAATAGACTGCAATAGAAACTAGAATACATAAAATGGAAAGAGCATTTCATATGACAAAGAACGCGTATAAAAAAAAATCCTTATCATGGAACACAAAACTATGGCACTATCAAGCAGTGGTTAGACCAGAAACGCTGTATTCGGCAGAAACGCTTAAGCTAACAGGAGATCTTGAAAAACTGGAAAAAGTAGAAAGAAGAATCTTGAGAAAAATACTGGGACCCAAACCTAATAGTAATGCTGAATACAAATTAAGACAAAACTAAGAACTATATTCGAAAATAGAAAAATTAACAGTTATAATGAGGAAACGAAAACTGAAGTTTTACGGGCGCATATACAGAATGGATAGTAATAGACTAACAAAACAGATCTTCACCCTACTGAACAAATACAAATCCAAACCCACATGGTTCACTGAAACTGAAAAGGACATGAAAAATGCTTGAGTGAAAGCAGATATAATAGACAACGGAACACTTTTTAGAGAAGTAATTCACAAGGCAGGTTTTCAGGAGAGACATAAATACATAAAGGAAAGGAAATGGGCCCAGGAACAAAATGAACAACACTCTCAAAGAATGAAGGAAGTTTGGAAGAAATGAAAATTAAATACAACGAAACATAGCCAAAGTTGATTTATCGTACCCTCCAAATGGGTTATTCGGAATATTAATAATTAGAGCAATGTTACAATACATGATAGTGAAAATCACTCAGCCACTTTTCAACTTAGCTCTAATGCTATTTCTTTAATTCAGCTTAGAATGATTTCGCGCATTTATTGCGAACTAGATTTTGCTCGCGAACTCGTAAGCATGTAACAGATTGATTGGGAATCTAGTCAAAACTTGTATAAATTAAAAAGGTAACAGTAACGTGTATTTTTTCTTAGCAATTTAAAAAAAAGGGACATTTAAATACATATTGCAAATTCCTGTTCAGGCTCAACAGAACTACAGCGCTATATTAACCAGCCGTAGCGTAGTCTATAGGTGGACCAGCGGCAGTAAGAAGGTTATAATTAAAATTTAGGTCATTAACGAATGAGGGAACTACAAATTTCATTATAATTTTAATTCAATTAATTTTTCTTCCATATAATTGACAGTACGGTTATTTTTGGAGTGTTACTCATTTACACCTAAATTTATCTCTATTTAATTATTATTAAACCAATTATTTTCCTCGTGCATCATTACCATCACCGCCTCAGCAAAGCTGCGGCTTTATTTTGTATGAAACCGAATATAACCGCAAAAGTTAAAAAGTTCACTCGTTTTTCTGAAAAACTACGGAAGTAAATTTATAACGAGCCCTAAGAAGAAAAAATAAAGGAAATGGTGTATGGGTATTGTGAGAGTATAAATCAGGGCAAAGTCGAGCCGCTAGATGATAAGTTAAAAGCATTGAGTTAATCAAGATGTTTTTTTATCTAAGGGCCGATTGTGAATATTACAACGTTTTAATCAATATTTATAATTTGTCATAACCTTACGTAATCGGCTAACTGCCTGCCTGCTTATGATGCTTCGCTATTGGGAAGAAACAATAGAGGACTAAAACTAAAACAAACGAAAATAATTATTGAACGTAATGAAATTCAGTCACAGAGTTTGTTTCGTAACATGGAAAAATTTTGTAATTAATAACTGAGATCCTGTTCTAAATTGTTTAAATGGTCTGCAGATTATGTCAACATAAAATAATCTTTCTGACTGTAATTATTACTATTCATATTTGTAGAGGATTGAACGTGATTTCGATTCGTAATCTGTTTTTGTTTTTGGAGTGTGACGAGTCCCCTTGTGCATCAAAATCTCATTCCACACGATCATATACAGGATTAGCCTACATGATGCATCCGGTTTCAAAATACTGTGTATAAAAAAAATATTCAACCTACAAAGATAAGTGATAAATGAAAAATACATAAAGTTTCTGGCTCATACTATAAATGTCCAATGTGTGTCATCCGGCACACATCCATAAGGTAATCCAGTTCCGTCCATACGTTCGATGGAATGTGTATATCCATCATCGCAGTGATCCGTTCCTGCAATTTTTGCAGTGTTGTTGGCGTTGGGGGTACATAAACTTCATTCTCTACATAACCTAAAAAGAAAAAATAATCACAAGGTGTCAGATCTGGCGACCTGTGGAGCCATGACGACACAGAAACATCACTCGGACCAGCGCGCCCTATCCATCGTTGTGGTAGTTCTGTTTTGAGAAAGCCGCAGACATTTCTCCTCCAGTGAGCACCACGCCAGATTCCAAGCGGGCTTTTAAACTTGGTGAGTTTAAGTATCTTTTCATGTATCACTTACCTTTTTGGGTCGTATACTTTTAAATACACAGTGCTTTGAGATCCGATTATTTATTTAGGCTAAACATGTATATTATTTCTGAAAGGTAATTTTTTTCAGACTAGCCAATCTGTCTCCCTTAATAAATGAGCAAACTTCATAAATGAGGTATCATTTGAAATATTAAACGTTGTATCAAGTCTTGGATCTGTGTACAATAAACGGACATATCATCAACTTATAAGGGACTTATATCACACCAGGCTGAAATTAAGGTCGTAAATATTGTAATGTTCCGGGTGAAACACATGTGTGCGTGTTTCTTTTCTCATTGTGAGTGTGTCGGTCCCAGGGCATGTTCCGCTCGTGTTTGGTGAACGCCATCCCCTGAGTGGTGTCCATTAAATCTGACTTATGGCATAACAGCCCCGTGACAAGGCCAGCGACTCAAGATGGAGTGGGGTGCCTGGACTGTTTTCAGCATACAAATAAAAAATAAAAAGTAAATCTGTATCCAAGAATAAAGGGTGAGGGGAAGCCAGGGAGTACAGCCAATAGGAAAAATTTGTATTTTTATTATGAAAAATGGCGGCTTTGTTGCATGTCCCGAGCCAACCAGCAAGAAGAGGTTCCCTCCAAATACAGACATTGGCCTACGTCATCAAGAGGGGGTGGGAAGTGACGCTTCGTCCGGCAGCACGGAAGACAAGAGGACTTGTTGGTTACAGACTGAGGGTGGCAGGTCGACCACCCAGCTGACCACGGGGAGAGACAACATGGAGGCAGCCGGCCGGTGATGGAGAGCTGGTCAATCCACCGACTGTACAACTTAGATTCGCCTGCACGGTAATCACCATTCAGAAAAAGGAACTTTTGCATCATCATCGTTTTACCCTAGATTTCGTCCCGAGACAGACTCTCTTGCTCCACAGAAAAAGCGATGTAAAAAAGAAAATTTAATCTTTGTAAAATTTTATCAAATACAGAAGTAAACAGTAAATCCAGATTGTGAACCTTGTTTTCACTAGATCCCATCCAGTCTTGTAATGTGTCATTTTGCTTGGTTAATTCAATAATTCATGTTTCAATAATAATAGTACATTGAGATCTGGATGTCGCTTCTCTCAGAATAGGGTACACTCCAATCTCTGGAGCCCACCTGATTTGTTTTTATGCTTAATATTATTTGGAAATTAATAACTGGTAATGAACGGCCACAGTAAGGTCGAGAAGTCGCTTTCGTAACATAGGGAAGACTTCAATATAAATGTGTTTTGTTACGTATGATGATATAAATACTAATAGAAAGGTGTTACAGCAAAGAGTAATTATTATAAAGAAGAAGACAAAGATGGAAGTGAGAGAGGAGCCGACAGAAGATGTCGGCTCGAACTTGGAGCTTTAAGCTGTTGACGGATATAAGAAAGATTATAATAGCTGTGGCATAGATAAGATATGTAGATATGTATAAAGATATGTTGAGAGCAGTATAATAAAGAAATGCGTTTTATAGTGAACGACGGAGCGATTAATGTTGAGAAAAAACGTGAAGAAATGTTATCCTAAAGGAGAAGAGAGGTTCGGTATGTTCTTTTTTAGAGGTAAAAAGTAGTATAACTTACAAAAATACAACGGTAGAGCGCACATCAGACGTCTTCTGAAATAAAATATTGGATGCAAAATGCACTCCACCTGCTAGAAGGAAACGTGGAAGAATACTGTAGTATTTGTAGTGCCGCTCCGTTTGGAGTACCAGTGTGGTACAAATAACTGCACGACTTCATACGCCTTCTAGAAAGCTGTAAGGCATCGACAAAGTGTCCCAAACAGTACGGAGTCGGAATAATATGATAGGAAAGCCATCGCTGTACCATTCTACCACTGAACATGACTCACGAAGAGAACCATTTTGCAACAATTATAAAAAATATCAACACACTAAGGAAGCGAGAGGGGGGGGGGGAGGGGAGAAGGGCAGAGGTAAACTGTGAGGGACTACCTACTACAGTTCCTCCAGCAGATTATTATGGTTTAAAATTACGTCATTTTCTGCTCTTATTCTTTTTCATTATAGCTTTACATCTCGTCATCGTCGAGGTCATTAGATGCTGGAAAGAACTGAGGCTAAGGAACGGGGAGGAATTCGGCCAAGGCCTTTTGAGGAAACATCCCGGCATGGAGTTATTTGGGGAATCCTTGCGAAACCCCAAATCTGGATGCTCGGACGGGGATTCGATCCGGCGTCCTCCCGGATGTGAGGCCAGAGAGTTAACCACTCACCCACCACGCTGGGTGTCATTTTCTGGCGATATCTTATGTCAATACCATTTTTTATACAACGATTTTGGTTTTGTTAAGATATAATGCCTTTGGGAGGTTGGAAACCTGTGAGTTAAACTGCCCATGAGAAAAACACGTCTTTTCTAAGTGTAACCCTGTTTCTTTCAGCGTCTGTGCCAGGGCCTTACAGAGACAGTTACTTTCGCATATATAATATTCGTCTAGATTAGGAGAAGTAAGTAAAACTGATCGTCGTAAACTGGTGTCTAGAAGAAGACAACCTTTCATGTTCGTTTCTCCTGTGCAGTCAAGAGAGAAATATTTGTACTTGGTGTACAGTATTCTCTATCACCTGGAGTCTATTTTACCACAAGATATTTAGTGTTTTCGGAATCCAAGATGGGCTGCAATTGTAGGCTGAATGGGCAATACCACCTGCTCATTAAATAAAAATTAACCTTTCAGACTACACACAAAATTAGAATTATGTGAGATACTGCATATCAGGGGTCGCGCAGGTGAGTAGGAATAACAAACATCTCTCATTAAAAAAATAAATTAAAATTCGTGGAGCCGACGGAACCTTATTATGCACTATACGTAAGTAGCAGTTAATTAACTACAGGAAGGGGAAATTGTTCTTGTTGAAATAATGAAGACAACCGCATCGTCACCAGCTGAAAAAAACATAAACGGGTGAGCTACAAACTCGGAAAATTCAATATGCTGTGTATTTCTTCGGCAAACCTGTTTTGCAAAATGTTTTCATGAATTTCTCTCATCAACCACAGGTCCAGAAAAAAGTCAAAGCACAGAAAGTTTGTAGAGATGTGGCTTGCAGAGCAGAACTTTTTCAGTCTGAATGCTTTGACAAACCTACCAGAAAATGCCGGAGCAAACTGAAAATAATACTTCAGCTTTCATGTAAAGTAATATACACTTTATTGAAAATGAATCCGGTCTTGAGGCACCGCGAAAAGTAGCAATAACGAGTTTTATAGCGATGCGTTTAGTCAAGCGGAAAGGCGTGTTCCAGACAGACTCGTCTACGCGTGTGCCCAAGTCTTACTTCTATCCGTTACCTAAACTCACGAAAGGATTCTCGATAGGGCATCGCGCTTGTCGGGCCTACGGAATGGGTGGTTTTAAATAGTTTAATTTAATTTTAATTTAATTGCAAAGCTGTTTTCTTCTTATTGTAGAAAAAAAATGATGATTTTATTTCGTGAACGATGATATAAGTACACATTGAAAAAATACAAACGTAGTTAAGATGACAAGTCAAAACCAAATTAAAAAAAACTAGCGCAACATGTAACATGTAGATTAGGAAACTACGAACAGTATATTTAATAATATAGACTCTTCTAAAATGTAACATATGGAATGAAACATAATTGAGGAAGAGTCTCACAGACATAAGAGAGAATGGAAGGAATAGTAAAAATGAGGAAGTGCAGTTTTATTTCATGTATTAAGCTACACGTGTATTTTTAATGTTTTGTTGAAATACAACTAGGAAAATTTAGGGAAAAACTAACTCACCAACCGCAAACAAGAAACGTTGTAATTTATTCGAAACTACAAACGAATTTCATTCCAGTTTCGTGGCACCAGATATTCAGCAGTTGATGTTTAATCGCAACATAGTATCTAATGCTGTCCACGGTTCCAAAGCGCATATCCTACTGGGGTATTAATCGTTCCCAAACAGAAAGGAATATTCACAAAATGATGAAAATCACAAAACAAACATGTATCAAGCTGCGCTTAGATTGCAGAGATTGCAATTTATTACTGTTGCATTTGTGAGTGTTCAAATTATGAAATATATGTTAGGACTAACTAAACAACCCTAATCGTAAAGATACGAAAGAGGTACGAATGATTTAAAAAATACAAGGGGAAATTCAGGCATACAAGCAGCACACAACGCAAAGTGTGTTGCACAGAAAACATGCTTGTGAAATCATTAATTACTGTTGGTAGAACAATCTTCTGTCAAATTGTATACAAATGGGTTTCAGGCATTTGGTCTGAGTTAATTATAAGGTACCTTACAGATACTTAGCTCAGTGAATTGAAGTCTGAATGAAATAGGTGAAACGAGTGAAACAAGAGGAATTAATGACTTTAACTAAAACTAATTGTTTTTGGGAATCAATAGTCAATACGTATTCACACCCGAGGAACAGGGTAGAGGTAGTCATTCTTCTTATTTTTTCAACACAATCCGCTGGCCCACCCGTGAATATTTGGAGGCAGTAAGATTATTGCCAGCCTTACCTAAGCTATGTGATTCTAAAGCCAAATGCTTCCCAACTGTTACTTGTGTTCTACGCTCGAAGAATCAATTTTATTTACCATAAACCGGTCTCAAAACCAACTCTCTTGCGGTAGAAACCATAAGTCCTCAGAAAATTGTCGAGTGACGAAGTGGTACAGTGACCATATCTAAAGGTTTCGGACGACGTCCGTTCAGTTGTACACCATAAAGTAACGTTCTTGTAGCACCTTATACCAACATTAACAACAAAAACTAGGTGTGAACGCGTTACCGTGTTTTGTTTAAGTTTTAAACGTTATCGCAAAATGTTGTGGTAATACCATTAAATTTAAATTAGTTGACTCTAACGCAGACTATTGCCTGTTTATTATAAACTAGGTTTGAACCCATAAACATATTTTCGGTATTGTGACAGGTCTAGAACAGTTGCCGGTTGGCAGGCAGACGGCTTCGGGCAGGTAAACGTTTTGCGGTGTTTGCTCTGGGACAAAGCGTGATGGGTTAGAAGTGACGCAATAGGTTTGAATCTCCTTCCGGCTAGCTAGATTTGGGTTTTCCATGGTTTTATAAACTCACTCTAGGCGAATGAAGGGATGGTTCCTTCAAAAAGTCGTGAGCGAAATCCTTCTCGTTTCTTGCCTCCAGTCTTTTCTCGCCTCTAATGACCTCGACGTTGACGAGGCGTAAAGCCAGAAAGAACTCCTGTTAATGGTCATGGCAAATGGGAACTGCTTCCTTTCCATCTGAATCGGAGCGTCACTTACCCTTATAAACTACATACGCATTGTACAAATTTAATAAAAGCTACAGCTACGATATTAAGAACTAGCTGATACCCGCGACTTCGTAAGCGTGCATTAAGAATTTTTTGCCAGAATTGAATATAAAAAGTTGTTGATAACGAAGGATTGGTCTCAAACAACACTGAGTCGGCATAATACGACAGGAAAGTCATCACTATATCATTCTATCGTCTAACCTGTCTCTTGAAGAGAATCAATTTCCAATATATTTAAAAACAAACGAAGGTGAGGGGATGTGGGAGGAGGAGGGGTGTTAGCTAAGGGCAGATTTATTTCAGATTGGTATTTTCTTCTTTCTTCAGCATGAGCATCCGATTCTCGGGTTCTAATAACTTTAGCTGCTCGTGCTTGCTATATCTACAACTTATGCCAGTTTACGCCCGCAAGGCATGTTAGGAAAGAAGGCAAAAAAAAAAAAAAAAAAAACTGGTGCCAGAAACATTTAAGCGGACACTAAGTAAAAGGACAGAGAAAATCTACATCTACACTAACTAAGGCTGGCCGTCCAGTGGACGCGTATTCTCGCGAAAAATGTTCGCGCGAATACAAGCGTATTCGCGCGAACCATGTTGGCGCCACTGAAAGCAGATTCGCGCGATTCTGTCGTCAGTTCTCTATTGTTTGTGCCAGAAAAAACAGTAATAATGCCTTTCTCTCAAATGCCGGAATTATACGCATTGGAATCAACAATTCTAGCAAAAAGAAGAACAGCAGAAAGAGGAGAGGAATGGAAGAGTAATATTTTTTGCCAAAAGAAAGGAGTTTTCCATTTGGTTGAATTAGGGCAGCTGTTTTGAGACCGCATTTTCCGGATTTTTCTTCCAAATATTTTTTTAAATCTCTTCTAAAGGTATCCCTCAACCCTTTCCATTTCTTCTTAATGTCAGCGACTATAACAAAAGAAATAAGAATAAAAACTCCTTAGTACATACTTGTTTAGTTTTTTTAATGGAGAAAGAATAAATGTAAATTCCCAAGTATACGTCCTAGATAGATCGTCTAAATTTCTAGTCTTACATCTTCTCTTCGGCGAAACAGTACAAACCAGTGTAAAATAAAGCGATGAAAAACATTTAAAAATAGTAAATTTTAATACATTGAGAGAAACATATGTATACAATTATGATAAGACACGTGTCTTATCAAAAGCTGAAACTTCATTTTTATTAATTAAAAAAACTCATGTTTCAGTTTGCTTATCGTCGTCGTTAACTATTTAACTTTCTATTAAAATACAGTTATAAACTTGAAAATAATTTCATCTGAAGAGAGAAAAATAATTATTTGAAAATTGGACACAAAAAAGTAATTCGATGAGGCGGCTCAAACAACCGTCTCAAAGCTAAAATAGATGAATTGAACTACGCCACAAATAATCGTTATAAATTGACGGTAGTTTGTTTCATAATATTATGTTGAGTAATTTTATCAGAAACGATAACAAACATAAAGTTAATATATAAATACTATACGTGCTGTTTCGTACCAAAGGTTATTCGCCACTAATTACGATCCGAGTAATTAATTGAATTTTTTGTTTAAGAGAAAAACAAAATTATCGACTATAAACTTATATGATTATTCCATCAATGTTGTGTTTTAATGTATGAAAGTGTTTTGAATGAACTGAATGACTGTTGTATAAAAAGCAGTACAGTGTAAGGAATAATGGTCAAAGGAATGCAATTAAGAATATTATGCGACCCATGACGTTATGAGTAAGATTTTGAATGTTTGAAAGCGTTTTATTTTGTAAATATGCTGCTGAATGCTTGTTTATATTTTATATTTTCACTTAAAACGTTTACTGACGATTTCCAGTAATTTTTGTTTTTGTGCTATTTGTATTGTTTCCGTAATTGTTGCCAGGAAGTTTCTATTTAATCATCTAATAACCATCACATCAACCAGTAGAGATACTGATGACAGTAAGCAAAAAATAAAGAATATACTGTGTGAAAATAATAGATATTTAACATTGCATTTTGTTTATATAAATGAATACGTAATAGAATTAATTACCTAGTGAATTCATTTCTCTTCCAATTTCTTCTCACATCTTCATTTGGACATTTCTTTGGTGGTATAAGATAATTTTTGAACCCACTAACGGGCTCGTTCTAGAACAAGAGCAACCAGTTTGTCTATATCCGTCGCGCGAACTGTGTGTTCGCGCGAACAAATCCAAAAAATTTTCGATCTCGTCGCCCTCGCGTAAGTTCGCGCGATTCAGGCGCTCGCAGTGGACGGAGTCACATTAAATTACCTTTGTTTGGATTGCAGCGATCTCTTCGCGCGAATTCGCGTGTATTCGCGCGAAGATTTTTCGCGCGAATTCGCGTCCACTGGACGGCCAGCCTAATACGTTTTTTCTCTAAACGTAATTTTTAACAAATTATACACTAACAAAAAGCGCGAGAAGCGTAGCTTGAGCAAGCGACGTAACATTACGGACTAAAGCACTCATCCGTCTCTCTGTTCTCAAAATTTCGTGACTACAGCTGTTAATCATACCGAAAAAAAAATGTCCTGTGCCCTCCCTACAGATTTTCATGTGAAATTCCGTACAATATCGACAAAGGCATTTTGTTGTGAACACGTAACAAAAGACAGAGACTTACTTCCGCATTTATAGTATTATTACTGCAGATCACATACACACTGACTACGAATCGTTCCTGAGGGATCAATATAACGTAAAAAACTGTACACCTACACCATTGCAAGACTACCTACGATTTGCCTCGCATTGCACCCCTAACTTTGTGATATCTACAGTTTAACATTCAATCCGAATAACATACGGCTCAGGCCTCCACGAAGATTTGAACCGGAGACCACGACCCAAACACTAGAAAGCAAACGCTTTCACCAATGAGCTACCTGACCGCTACACGGAAATCTGTCTCCATTTCCATTGCCGTTCAGTAATTTTTCGAAATTAAGAGACAAAATGTATTATTTAAACAAATAATTTTTCAACCAAATGTAGACTGTATTTTTCTCCTTTTTTCAAAGGATAAGTGTGCAAAGTTTCATCGAGATCGGATGAAAACTGTGGATTTGTATGAAGAACAAACAAACAAACATACATACATTCACCTTTTTAAATATAGATTATTACCATTCACTGAGAAAACTACTGCCAACTAACACATAGAAAATCAAATTTCAAATAGTGAAGTTCATCATCGTTGACATATGCCGTAGAAAACTTTTATTCCGCCCAGAAACCTCTCTTCCAGTGATAGGTATTACAGTTAAGGTTCAAAGAAAAATTTTAATCCATTGATGGTGATTCTAGTGATTCCTTTCATGGTATTTTACTGTAGATAGAGTGATGCAAATTCTACATGGGTGTTCTGCCAGATAAGTTCTGCCATTCGCGACGTTTCGACAAGTACCGCCACTATCTTCATAAGTAAGTTGAAGTTGCTACTGTGACAACACCGACTGAGCCAGAGTTGCGAGGCATTCACAGTCTGTGACATGTTGTCGCCGTAGCAACTTTCACCTACAATTATACCTGATGAAGTCAGTGAAGGTATCTGTCGAAACGTCGTGTATGGCAAAACTTATCTCGCAGAACACCCGTGCAGAATTCTTATCAGTTGTACGCGTGAAAAGACTCAATTCACACTGTAGACAGTGTGTCAATACAACGGAATCACACGCCGTCTGCATCTGACACGGTATCTAGTTCATTTCAGAGCTGGTTGTCTTTCAACGTTTGTGTAATAATTTATCCAGTGGGCCTAGTCGTGTACTGTTTCACCTCGTGGCCACAGTGCCGGTACTAGCTCAGACAGCAGGAAACCGCTGGCGGAAGTCGGGCCCGAGGAGCGGGTCACGGCCCGCTGTGATTGGCTTATCGATTGCCACTTGCCAGCAGCTGTTGTCGCAGCACCTGGGGCGTAGCTTGTCGCTGCTAAGCCTCACGGCGTCCCAATTGCTGGCCCCTGGGGTGGGATCACACCAGCGAGTAGCCTGCAGGTCTGTGCAGCTACCAGCAGAAGCGGAGGGCTAATTTAATTTCACATACCTGTCACCAGGTTACTTTATATTGACAAAAATAATATACAACGATTGACTGCATTACTAGTTTTCAATAATTTTATTGATTTTTTTGGTCTCTGTTTGATGAAATCATCAATCTCCTCCTATCATTAGTTAATCTCTACATCTCGTCATATCAGTACGACGTAGATGTATATATAAGAGTCGTTCTTCGGCAGCCGTTACGTGAGGCAGTGCTTTCTGTGGTGATATAATTTTAAGTGTTTAGTTTTCTTTTGTTTCATCTTTGAATATTTGTTTAGCAGCCCCAGTAGTCAGACGTTCTTCGGCAGCCGTTACGGGGAATAGTGCCTTCTGTGTTAGATTTAATTCAAAGTATGTGGTTAGCTTCGTCTCTGTATAGTGGTTAGTCAGTAGCAGCAGCCATCGTCGGAACCGTTACGTGACGTAGTACCTCTAGTGATAATTTGATTAAAAGTGTGTAGTTAGTTGTAGCTTCATCCTTGCATATTAGTTTGTCAGTAGTAGCAGCTGCAGTCGTTGGTCGGAATCGTTACGTGAAGTAGTACCTCCAGTGTTAATTTAATTTAAAGTGCGTAGTTAGCTTAAGCTTCGTCTTTGTATATTTGGGTATTGACAAAAGGCCTCCTACTGAGAACGCATAGTGAGTCCGTCTTTTATTTTTTCTTGTACTCCTTAGTTTTTCTTTCTGCAAGGTAGTATGTGTAGGGACTGTGGTTGTTGTGTGCAGACGCAGGCTGAGGCGACTGACCTGCACACCCAGCTTGCAGCTTTGGTAACAAGAGTTACACAGCTGGAAGCTGCCGCATGTGAGTTGCTGATTGGTTACGCTCTCGCCTCGCATTTGGGAGGTCACGGGCTTTTCATGGCTTCCCCAAATCACTCCAGGTAAATACCGGGACGCTTCCTCCAAAACATTATAGTCGATTTCCTTCCATTCCTTCGCCCCAGTCCTTTCCCACCTCTAATTATTTCGACATCGACGAGGCGTATAGCGATAAGCAAAGGGAAAAAAAAAGGATTCGGTTACGTTGTTAACAATATCAGATCCTATTTTCCTACTTAACCTACCTTTTGTTAAAGTATGACGTATTTTAATATTAATTCGTCTGCCAGTATTTTTTTCATGGCGTTCCGTGATGGTATCGACAAATTGTACCGCGTTGATAGTTTCTGCACTAAAACTTAAGCCAAAAGCAAATTTCTTTTATGTGATTGCTTTGACTATAAGAGTTGAATATTGGTGAAAGCCTTCAACTCTCACACACCTACCATCCAACGCGCAGAAAAATTCTGAGCAGTCATGTTTCATTTTTTTTAATAAGTTTCTATGCCTTCTTCTATAAAATGTTATACCAACCTTCATACTGTAAATAAGTAGGTAGAACTCCAGTATTTGTCTGACACACTGACGGTAGTTTATCCTAAGTTGAAAATTCTGATACTGACTACGAATATTTTCGCCTGAAAGTTTTATTATGAAGGATCACGTTAGTTCCAACGTAGCAAATAATTGTTTTTTAAAGGTTACTTGCGATGAATTTGTGAGTCTTTACTTATAAACCCTGAAGTTACTTACCTATTTCCGGTTATTCCATGCTACGCACAAAATGAAATGGACGTAAAGTCCAAGCATTAACAAATAGTCGCAGCAAGCACACAATAAAGTTGTTGTGTGCCAGCGACTCAATTGTTTTGTATCCGCTAAATACACAAAGCAATTGTTGTTGCTAGCCACCAGTTGCTCTGATGTAGTACCGGAGGGAGTAAAATATTGTTTGTGTATCAAATCAGTGTTTGAATTTTCCATAGCCTAATAAACATTTCTTCACCAACCTCGAATCGTAGAGGCAGAGTGAATCCGGTAAATGGCTTGGGTAGTTTTAATAGTTTTTCGTCTAGACTATGCGCTGCTTTGACACGTGAAAGAAAAAGCATACATAAAACGCTGTAACTGGCTGACAAAGGCATTTTTCAACAACAAAAATAAGAACATTCCGCTTTATGTGGGCATATCTGAACTGTAATATCTATTTAATTCATTTAGTTTTTACGTCTACGTAATTGGATTTAGAAAAACACTCGTGTATAGAGTATGCTTGCTGCATGTAGCAAGTAAAAATATGGAACACATACAATCAGTAGCGTAGCTAGGTCAACAAGGGCCCCGGTGCAAAAAATTTATTTTGGGCCCTCAGGCCTGATGGGCGACCTTTTTTTTGCTTTGTGTTGCTGGTAGGGGCCCCCTGAGCAGTGAGAGGGCTCCCTGTGTCACAGGGGCTCCCTTAGAGGACGGTAGAGCTTTTTTTTTTTTTTAAAAAAAAAAAAGAAGGTCGCCAGTTTGCCGTGAAGGCCCGTGGGCCCTCTGAACTGCGAGGTGCGCTTGGTGCCCCTTGAGGTATACTTGGGGGCCCCCTGAGCTTAGGGGCCCCGGTGCACTGAACCGCCTAGCCCCATAGTAGCTACGCCCCTGCATACAATCCATTTCGTGGTATGAATAACTTATAACAGTTTCTTCCGATGTACACACGATATTAAAGCTAAAGTATGTATTACCCAGTGAACAAGATTTGGGTCCGCGGAATATGCACTCGAACACTTATCGGGACCACTTATTTTAAATTAAGAGATAATTTCGAAAGATAATTTCTCGTTTAGTGTACACATGGGATATTTTTCGACATCTTTTGCTATAACCTACATATTCACTACTCAAGCAGACAGTTGGAAGACTCTATAGTAGTCCTCACTACCGGTAACTGTCTTAGCGATATCGAGGTTATTAGAGGCGGAAAATGGCCGGCGACCAGGAGCAGGAAGGAACCTTGAAATGGCATCATGGCTTTCAGTTGGAGTGAATCGGAAAGCTGCAGAAAAAAGAAACATAGAGGACCTGACGAGGATCCGAACCAATGTCCTTATGAATGCAAAACCAGAGCGTTACCGCTCACTCAGCACGCTCGGTACTTACCTGAAAACTACTTCTGAAGTGCGCTGTGATCACTCCGCACTTCGAATTCTATGTTAAATTGTGGGTCCAAGAAGAGGGGGGGGGGTATCAAATGTAATATTTCTGGCTATACGTCTCTGCAAGAGGATATAACGAACGCTTGATTTGGAAGAATTGCTGGGATGTGTAAATTAGTCATCAAGATATTTTCAAAGTCCGAGTTATCGTGTATTTTTTGTCCCGCAGCTCTGAAAAAGAAATAAACTGTGCAAAAGTGAGTGTTAAAATATTTTGTATACCATACAACTCTTAATAACTTTTAAACTATAATCTATAATTAAAAAAAATTCATATTTTAAGGGAACAAAGATGGAGGAATATACAGAACATTATTCTTGAGCGCGTTATTTCAGTGCTTACCCAAGACAGATCGCCAATTTGGAGTGGAAAATGGTTAATTCGCCACTCGACCAAATTAGTACAACTAAGAACCGATTTCGCCTGGGCGTTGTGTGATGTATTGCTTAATAGAGATTGATAAATGCTCTAAAATAAGACACTAATAGTGACAACAGGTAAAGAACTTATAATAACAGACAGTGAAAATAATCAATGAACTAATACAAATGTTTCTGGAAATTTTAATAATGACGAAACAGATACAAAATAGGAAGGCAAAAACATATCGCAAGAGCTTCCAAAGTAAACAGATGATACATAAGGGATTAAATAAGGCCTCTGTGGCAGCATGATGAGGTGACGTTTACAAGTTGAGGTTAGCTCCTATAGTGTAGTCTGTTCATAGGGAATCGATGAGGAGAGAGGCGATTAGGAATCCTGCATTGACATCTCTCTTCTTCATTTTTTTTTAATTTAACCAGCTATCCCTGCAGCAGGTGTCGGACACCAGAGTGGTAGCGTGGCAAAGTGGTGGTCGCCAGCATTTAATTGAATGGAAATAAATGGCTAAACAAATGACATTCCTGTATTTTCAGTTGTAAACACTCATTTAAAATTGTTAACCACATCAACCATTTCTGCATATCGTACCCCAAAATTCCGATAATTGCCATTTTTCAGTCCTACTATAAAAAAATATCACAACGCAGCAAGTAGCCAGTCACCTGTGTGCTATGCAATCACTCATACACCAGTGTCAAGACGTTTGCGAACACACAGGCCTCCGCTTCAGAACGTTCTTCGGGAAATGTGAAATTCAAAAGAGCTTTTATGTTGAACAAAGTCTGCTTAGATTTCGATCATTACTCTCTGTGTTTCTGGACAGGTTTAAGTTGTTTCAGTCCTGTGAAGTCACCGGATGGTCTCCAAATAGAAGAACTTGATTCCTCCATACTAACAGGGAGAGCGACATGCAATGTTGGAGCATTAGATGAACGAAAAAATTAATGAAATAATTTCAAATTCACTGTCACACATGAAACGATAAGACCAGAATGTTCTTATTACTTATATCTTCCATTTCGTTTTAAGACTAACAACAGCAAAATGTTATAGTTTAAATAACGAAAAAAACACGATTTTGTTAGCAATATGAACTCAAGGGTTAAAAATAAAATGATATTTTCAAAAGTTTTAAAAAAAGCCATGATTTTGTAGAAATGTGATATATAAGATAAAAAATAATCATTATACCAAAAAATTTAGTTCAACAGCGATAGGGTGTCCCACAATTTAATATAAATTAAATCTTGATTGAAGAATAGCTTTATTGACAAATACATCAACTTTAGTGTAAAAAAAAAAAAAAAAAAAAAAAAAAAGCGTGGGGTGTTCTCTACTCACTCATTATAATGACTCTAAATTTACGAAAAGCTAGCGATAAAAAAAATAATTATAAAAATGATACAGAGAACCCCACTTTTTTTACATTAAAGTTATTGTTTTGTTTAATGATTTTATTCTTATTTTAAGCATATCCAAACACTTAAATTAGAATGAAATGTGGGATATCCTATCGCGGTTGAACAAAATCTTTATATTTTAAGATCATTTTTATGTTTTTAGTTCTCATTGGTACAAAAGCGTGGTTTTTTAGTTTTTTTAAACTATAATTTTATTTTTTCAATTGTTATAGGAGAATCACAACACCATATTGAAAACATTCAGAGACCTATGAGTAACAACCACCAAAAGAATTGCCCTGTAACGGAAATTATTTATCTACCACTACCTTGCTGAACATTCAACACTTCGTAGTATGAGGCAAGAGAATGTGTTTATTTGCCCACACAATCCATATTTACCATAGAAGACAAAGATGATCTGCACTTTTAGATCTATATGATCCAAGGTAACGTTATAGTGTACTTCACACATGCAGAAAACAAATTGTTCCACAGTTAAAGAATGTTTTAAATTTCCCAATCAATACCGATCTTCAAATCATGGTCCATCGAGAAGTTACTCAGAAACATTTCCTCTGGATTGTCACGCCACGCCAACTCTTTCATTCATTCGATGGATAAGACCGGTGTTTCCTTCCATCTCAACTGGGCTTTGGACAGCTGTTGTGTGGAAATGTAAACCTTCAGCGAAATAGTGCTTTGAAGTCTATAGTTTACAGCAGCTATCCCCGAAAGCAATCATTTTTAGCTTCACACGCCAAATTATAACAAGGATTCGCACGCACACGAGCTTTGTTGGGGAAATTTAAATCACAAAAGCCATGTGTTTCAATGCGAGACCGTGACAAAGGGTACGCGGGGAGGGGAGGGGGGGTAGTAACTTGTGACACTTCGAACTGGAAGAGTTGTCCGCATGGGGTAGGGTGGGGTGCTGGCCTCCCCTTTCCAACACACTTGAGCGCCCCTGTTAATTAAAGCTGGCACTACAGAATTAAAGTGGGTCGACAACACAGGCCGCGGTATGCAGGAGAGGGGGAGGCGACAGTGCTGATTAACAAAAATGTATCGCTCAAAAAACACTGTGTGCGCGAAAAACGAACGACGCCGCGGCCCGCGTTCTGGGGCTCCAGCGCGTTATTCTCTTTCATTAAAAATGTACACCAGAGTAATGGGTGACACCGCCTTTCGAATTTATTGGAAATGACGCTTCACCGCTGTTTGGTGCTCTCATTAAATTCCGTGCTTGGCCATAATTCAGGGGCTTAAAACACGTTGTAATTACCCCCTGAGGGATAATTCCGCGCGACTTAATGAACTGGCGAAACTATTTCGTTCTTTTTTCCCTCTCCTTTTTTTTTTTATCTCGCTCGTCGTTTGGAGCCGTAAATCGGTTTGTGGGCCGCGTGCTGTGGAAAAAATGGGGGCTGGCTGACCGCTGCGGTCGGCGCTGCGGGTTGCCGGCACCTGCTAGCAGCAGGCACACCCGTCAGTAGTGACACACCACAGCTATGAAGTTTAACTCGACACCTGCTATTAGGCTGGCCAGAGAGTTGGAAGCGTTTATTTTATGGAATGGAAACAGTACACGCTTTGGATCTTGTTTATAGTACGTCGTTTGAGGTGTCGATGTTGTTAATATACCTCACATTTCGCAGATTTATTGGAATTTACTGTCATGGAAGTGATGCTTGGATTCTAACCATACTAAAGAGCAGTTGTATAACTCCGTAGCAATACTCTGAACACGCAGTGTCGCGAGTTGGAATCGCGGTAATGCCACGGATATTACGAGCTTCACTTTGATCATGTTAGTTCGATAGTTGAGATGCCAAATTAAACCATAGTTCTAGCCACGACAGAGGAGAAATGCACAGCATTTAGAAAATCTGTTACTTTATGGCCGAAAAACTCTTCAGGCTCATACTACTAAAACGATATAAGCATTTAACTTTTCATTTTGCAAATACACGTGCAAAGGAAAACTGTTGCTATTGGATACTAAGCAAACAGACAACGTACAATATTATAGAGTTTACGAAGTGCTGAGTGAGGACAAAATATTAAACAGTGTTGCAAGGTATCTCGCTAATTACTCTTTCTTGCCGTTCAGCCCTGTCGCGTTCGCCATTACAGGTATCCCGTTTATAAATGAAATAACTACTCCAAAAAGGTTCAGAATCAATTTGTTCATTTTCTTTTAAGACATCAGACTCAAAAGATACTGGGTGCAAAAGTAAACAAATTCTATATCGCGATTATACCTTTCAACAACAAAACTCAACTAACTTTCAAACAAAACTCGTCTCTGCAGATCGCTTTTACAGAAAATTCCAGAATATTTCAAAGACTTCCGACAGATGTTTCTTGAACTCTAACAATAGCTAAACAATTAAAATCACATTAAAACAATCATAATTAATACAAAATAATTAAAAATCATTATGAAATGCACAGAAATGAAAATTAAAGATATTTACACACAAAATTATCCACAAAAATCAGTCCAAACTGTCGCAGATTGTCCTTTAAACATCGTAGCTCAGTTCAATAGTTAGAACTACAAACTTTTAACTTGAATTTCTTGAATTTTACTGTCCTTGAACTTATTAAATAATATTTAGATAGTTTCCTGTCATAAAACAATGTTAATTTATACAAATTTACTATTAATTGCAAGAAATATATACAAAACATTATTTTCTCAACTCTCAGCTTGCTACAAATACTACTTAGAACACAATTTCTTTAAATGTCTGGGTCTGAGGGCCGTTAAAGTATCCCAGAATGAATGAAAAAGACATAATAGATTTTTCGTTAGAGTTCAGTACTCGGAAGCAGAAGATATCGAGAATTCAAGTCTAAAACGATGCCTGGACCCCTTCTTTGGGTTGTTTTCATGTGCGTGCCATATTGTGGTGATCGATGTTTCCCCACTAACCACTAGCTGCCTTATGCTTGGAAACCTAAGCTCCCATGATGGTAAAAGTCCTCTCTGGAATGATTTCCATACGTAGTCTATTTGGCTAGAGCTAATGATTCAACGCTACAGTAATTATTGCCCCATGCACTGATTGCGAATGATGCAGTTCTGTAGGTGTTTTTTGAACGAATGAGATTCATTTAGTTAAAGAAAGTATCGGAATGGCAAAGGCGTATGAGATTAATTATCTGTACATTGTCGATAACACATTTCTGATGAAAAATGACTGAAATTATGTTGTAAGCGTAATTTTTTTAATGTTTTCCAAGCTTTCCAAAATATCACTAACCTAATAGAGATTTAATTACTGTCCAAAGGTAGCATAAATGGGAATTAACGAAAAACGTATAAAAACTATTAAATTTTCTGCTCTTAAACTATGTAGAATCTCATTAATGGTTCCAAAAACTAAGAAATAATTAGAGAAACTACTCGTCCAATGAAATAGCTTCTCTGTATCAATTAACCTGAACCTATTACCTTCTCTAACAACTGCTATGAAAGCACTGCAGATTCAATTACTGTGAAAGGAATAAGTAGTAGCTACTGTAAAATTTAAATAAAGTATAGAGCAACAGTTAAAACAAAGAATGAAATCGAAAAACCTTCTAATTATTTTCCATCTCCTGTTACTCTTCTTTAGGAATATCGCGAGACACTGACAGAATTTTACTTTTTCTACAATTTAGCTGTAAAAAAGTTTGTATCAATCAATTTATAACAAGTTGTATGAATCAATATATTACAAGTATTACTGGTGTGGATCTGTTGTAAAACATGAAACGAACAAAATATCTAACGATAAATATCCTTGTTCTAAGGTGGACTCGATTGATAATATATAATTTTAATGCTTCCATTTAATCAGATCTGTACTACGAGTACCAACCAATTCTGAGATAAATTAATATTACCTTCCAATGTAATTTCGACATTACCGCTTTTCAATGGGTGATGCCACAGTAGCCATTTCTGGGTGGTCCTTCCCAATTATATTGTAGTTATTTTGTCACTCTTCGGTGAGGCAAAGGAAACCGTAGTGAAGCTCGAATTGACCAAGCACGTCGGGAACAAAAACAGTTCGGACTTCCTGTTTCAGACAATTTGTGGAAGCCCACATTATAACTCCGAAATAATGACTCACTCAGATAAAGAATTGTGAGTTTTTATAATTTCCCCACATACTCAAAAGACAGTTAGCCCCGTGACATTATTTATTCACAAAATATTAAAAATTGCCGTAGCACAATGCAAAACATTATATAAGCACGCAGTTTCTGTGAATTCCTCAAAAAACCATTAGCTATTTAAATTATCACTGGCAATTTTTTGCACGATACACTCTTACACCGCCTAGTCCCACTCAAGCCACGATTATACAGGCAGCCAAAGTGTAAAACTTAAATCCGCTAATATTTAAAAAAACTAATAATACTACTCAGCCTGTGTAACCTCTATGGTTGGCAACGAGAATACACAAAACATAAAATTTATAAACACAGATCATATAGACATCAATACCGTTACACTTCTCTATATGTTGGTCACACACTAAAAGATTAAACCATCAAAAGTTGAGAAGAACTTAAAATATTGTTCTGAAATAAAGCTTTGCCAACATAAAATGTATATTAGTGGATGAAACCTACCAAAGAAAATTTAAAATGTCTCGAGAATCATCACTCGCAACATCCGAAAAAGTAGAAAAGATTTTGTTGAGGAATATGTAAGCCACTTGAAAGAAGACGTCAGTATATATATGCGGAGGTTAAAGTATTAAAAAAGATAACGACCTTGTTTTATTGTTTCTTTTGCCATAAGTAATTAACTAGATTTTATATCTGCATACAATTCGTCTCAAGCTGGCAGCGCCGTGAGCATAAAGACTGAGAAGTTGGAAACGCAGCAGACCGCCTAATGGCTAAGAAATGTTTCCTAAAGACTGTCAAAAGTTAGTTCTAAATAAATCAAGACCGACTCGTCAAATTCCAGAAACTTCACACAAATTTTCGATGAAAATACTAAAAAAATATTTTCAGTGGATGTAGTTGAATGTCAGCACCTCTAATGTTATATTTGTATGTTATATTCAAATAAATATCTCAATCTCTGTTTTATCTGAAGGCCACCTGACGTGTTATCAAACTTTCCAGGCACTTGCTGAATTCTGATTGTTGAGTGGTATCAAAAAATTAAATACTGCGAGAGATCCGTCTTGTTGCATCAAAGAGTTCCTCAAGCAATTGATCGGGGAAATATTTTCGAGATTATGCGCTTCCAGTTCAGCCTCTTGTTAATTGTAGTCACTAATAAAGAAGTCATTCAGTAAAAATTATGCGGTAATAAGTTTCTTCTCGTTCATACAAAAAAAAATCAGATTCTGCTAAAAACGATTTAAAAAACTTGAAATGCAGTAATAAGTTAATAGTTATCTATTGTAGCCTTAACGGCGTGCTTACTAACCGCTGCGAAATTTGTCTGTAGGAGACCTGAAGTTTAATATGGGATCATAACCATCGAAGATTCTTGACGTACTTCGCATACACAACGCATGGTTTGACAGAGGAAATACTAGGCCACTCAATACATTAATTAAGCATTGGATTTTACATTAAACGTTACATACACGAAAGACGAAATGGTGAATTATGCATTCCAAGATCGAAGGATTCCACAGCAGGAATAAAAACGTTCCATACTAATCGGATACCACAGCGTCCTGTTATGCGGCACGATGAGGAATCTCGGAAACTACGGTAGATTCTGTTTAGTAACTTGCAGGTCAGGAGTTATATGGTGATACAGTGGCACTCTACAGTAACACATAAATTCTGCGTAAAAGTGTAAATTATAAAACGATTTCCTGTAAATGCAAAAATAAACTAAGAATAACTACCAAATAGAGCTCAACACAATTAATGAAACAGCGACAAAAATTGCATATAAAGCACCGACAGTTGACACAATAAACAGAAAAATCACAAACCAAATAAAAAAAAAACAATAAATAACACATCCAAACTTCAACCTTTCAGAACTCACCACATTATCACATTTAAAACGCAGAACAAACAAACCACACAGGTCAATAAAAATAAAACAAAATGGTATTCATTATCATATTCTTACAAATACACACATCAGATCGCAAACACACACACACACATATATATATATATATATATATATATATATATATATATACATATATAAAATACGACATCAACATTGTACTTCGAACAAAAGTCTCAGTACAAAAAATAAACTCAGTCGATACAAATAACTACTACAACTCAGGCATTTACCAACTCACATGCTAAAAATGTAAGGCAATATACATTTCAGACACGAAGAAGGTTCCATACTAGGTATAAAAATAATGAGAGCACTACAGTATACTAACCATTCTACATTCAACGAACACAGAAAATGATCTTTCAACAACAACCAAAAGCCCACATATGCAGATTCTTACAATCAACAACTACAAGTCTTACACCATCACTCTACAAGAAATCTATCACATCCAGAAATTAAAAAAAATGTGAAAAACAGCTATTAAGTGACCACGTAAATTTTATAAATCAAACGTAACTGAAGCTAATAAACACAAACCCGACACACGAGAAAATAAAATAAACATTAAAATCTACTATTGCCACACACTAACGCATCACGCATAAATCGATAGCAGAATAAAAGTTCCTGATCATCAACACTGTTTATACTTTATGTAATCTTACGTGATGCATTCCTTATAATTCATTAAGAGATTTCATTAGTTTTGACGCAAAAGATTTCTGGATTGTAATTTTAATTTCTAAATTATCGTAATTGCTTTCTTTTATTCGTATTCACAATGCGTAAAGTCGTTATCATCACAATTTTGATTTTTCAGAGATTTCGGTCATTAATTAGTTATTTCAGCGTCTACTGATAGATTAACATCTGAAAACTCCTGAATGATCGAAGATATTATTTACATGTTTATTAACCCTCCGTAGTAAACAAATCTCTAATTTCTGGTGTAAGGAGAGCAATACGATCGATCGAATGTAATATTAACACCTGTGACTATCGCTGATAGTGTGCTTAATATATGGAGCAGATGAGATTCGACTTTTCCCTAGCTAGAATTAATTGCAGAAATATTCAAACGTTCAAAAATAGGTAGAAATATGAGGAAACTGATTGCTTGAGTTGATGGCTGTGGTATAAACTGAATTTCACACTCAAACATTATTGACATGGTAACTAGGAATTTGTAACTGGGCTCATAGTCTTGATGAAAACTAGCCGTTCTTGAGTATTTCCCTCTTTTCCTTTATAGCTGCTCCCAGATACTATACAATGGTAACATAATATGCCCCGGTGATGATGTCACTATTACCTCTAAGTTTGAATCAGAACTCCCACAGATCTAATATACAATTTCCTAACTCACTCACCTCGATAGCTATTGGCTGGAGCCTTCACTCGCAAATTAACAGAAACCAGAGATACCATTAGAAGAAATTCAAAGTTATGTCCACAATTTAATTGCTAAGCAACTGCTACAAATTTAATTTCCAAATTACATCCATTAAACTTGTTTTATGTAGTTAAAAAATATATATAAATTTTAGTTCTGAAGAAACGTGTAACTGCTTATCAGTAACATGTCGCTAATAAAAGCAACATAAAGAAAACTTTAAAAACATTAAATTACTCATGCTCTCTGTAGTGACTACGAATGCCAATTGTCATTACGGCAAGGCTAAATTTCATAATTTGATTAAGACTTTCCCTAATGCTGTTGCTTGGCCAAAGTTTATAAATTATGATTTATTTGCTTTTGACGTATTTTATTGACCACTTAATAGTCTTTGTTCACGTTTGTTGTACTCACATTACTAGGTTCCTTAAAGAGGACATCAAATATGTTACCGAATCGAGCATTCTGGCAATTAATTTCTTCGGAGATGCTCAACAATTGAATAATCTTGAATCCGTATTAAGTGCTCTGGCCATTACAGATACTATGACCATAGATTACATAATGACTGTTTCCCAGCCTCAATAGAATACAGTGTGACGCTTTCGAAGCAAATAGCAATTTTTCAAATTTTTCAGACTCAACTTTAAGGATCAAATACAAGTTAAGCTTGTATTTCAGCAAGTTCGAGTATACGACCTTAGAAACAATTATACGATAACGCTATCGTCCCTGTCCGTGTTTAATACCTCTATTAATACTCCTGAGTTCTTCAAGCTCAAGACATTTTATTCACCCTAAGCGTAAAACACAGGTCAAGTTCGTATTTGGTCAGGTCAGGTGAACCTGTCATAATCTTTGACCCAAAACCGTGGAGCAATTCTAGATCCATGACGATTAGCAAAAAAAAAAAAAAAAAAAAAAAAAAAAAAAAAAAAAAAAAAAAAAAAAAAAAAAAAAAAAAACGGTCACGGGCTTAAACTATTCCTCAACAAACAGAAGCCACCTCTTTTCCTCCAGAAGGAAAAGCATTTGCTCTTTTTGGAGGGTGCAACTGGCAAGATTCCACTGCATTGACTATTGCTTTAATCCTGGAGTAAGGTCGTGAATTCAGACCTTCAATTCTCACTAACCGTTCAAAAAAAAAAAAAATCATTTCTATGGCTTCAAAGAGGAACCCATTTCCTGAAGACCCCAAGTCCTCACTGCACTGTAAGTTTCTATCAAACATTTCGGCACCAAATGGGCGAAAACCATTATCAACTCCAAGTCTGAAAGCTTTTTACCATTATTCTTGTAACGACTACTATTTCAGCAATCTTCCGAAATATTTACCTTTTGTAAATTATCACTAACTCGTGTCTAATCTCCACCTTTCCTAACTGATTGTCTGGCACTGTTCTTTGTGCGCGTGGATTATCTATACAGCCCGTTCAGTTGACACAGCTGGCTCGAGGACAGTCTGCTCTATGCCCATTCCACTCCTTTTACCACTGCATGCCAAGGGGAAATGTGCCACTAGCCTACCTTGACACAGAGGTCTACGCAGAGAGGTATGACCGGGAGGGGATGATGAAACGAGGAGCAGTGACAGAATAATGACCTTTACCCGCCAGGTCAGAGTGAACAGGGTATAGCTCTTTGCATTTCTTCTACGTGGGTTCCCTATCCCAGTGTTACGACCGTATCCCGATTAGTAACCTTTCATGTAGTCTACTAACCAGGTGTTACGAAACGAATCAGTTACAGATTTATATCACTGTTTACCTACTCAGCTCATAAACTGGTTTATCTATACAGCTTTAACCCGTTCAGTTAACACAGCTGCAGGGATGGGTGCAACAAGAGACGAGAGGATATTGCAGTTCACCCTCGTAGTCTGGCTTCCACTCGACGCCACTCCAATATGATCCTTCTAAATAAAGCTGCTATTTTATTTACGAACTGAAAACTTCATAGTTTTTTAAGATAGGTGCTTTATTGATACATAACCTTCTCTATAAAAGGCTTCCAATAAATGCCAATACGTAGCTAGTACTTGTTTAGTCCATCTACCTTACATTTTTATTTTTATTTTTTTTTATCTGCTTAACGTCTCTCTAACAGCGAGGTCTTTAGAGACGGGAAAGGATGGGGGTAAGGAATGGGAAGAAATTTGGCCATGGCCTTTTGAAGGAAGCATCCCGGCATTTGACTGGAGTGATTTGGGAAACCATGGAAAACCCAAATCTGGATGCCCGGACGCGGATTCGAACCGCCATCCTCCCGAATGCGAGGCCAGAACGCTATCCGTTACACAACCACCCTCGGTCATCTACCTAACAACTTTTCCAATCCGACGGGCAACCGACGAGTTGAACCGCTAGGGGACCCAGGTTTGTACAATATATCATTTTTTGTTGAAACGTCGCCGTAACGTGGAACGGGGAGCGTGATAGCCTTTTGCGAGATCACTTTCTTACACAAATGCTTAATAACAGCTCAAATTTCCTTCTTCTCCATTTCAAATTAATCGTACATTTCTCACTCCTTGAACACCCGTAACGAAATAAAGGTTTCAGTCCAGGATGTATTAATCTTGAGAGATATTCTTCAAATCAAAGAAAGGGTATGTATCTTTCTAAAGGGTGTACAATTTCATGGTGAGATTATAAATTATGATTCAGCCATTCTTAATCTATTCCCATTAAGAAAAAAATTTTAAGTGTAAGTTTTAAAGTTTTACTGAGATATAGATTCAATCTACAAGAAATATGTCGTCTGTTTTATCTAAATAAAAGTGCAAAGCAAGTGGATTTTAATACAGGGTGTGGCAGCATAACTTCCTTTTTCCAAAGTTAATAAAACCCATTGTATGAATCAGAAATTGTTTATTTGTTTTTTTATAATGTAGGCACATACATAAAGTTTTGTTTTACTTAGTTTTGAAGATCAAATCAGGTAGGTGACGTCACCCATTCTGCACACATTGAGTAAATTGATTTCTGGTGTTTGTCATGACTCCTGCCAGCATAGTAGACGTTATGTTGGCAATTTCTTTCTGGATGTTGGTCTTCAAATGTTGCAGGGTCCTTGAACGGTTCACATAAACACGGGATTAAAAAAAAAAAAAAAAAAAAAAAAAAAAAAAAAAAAAAAAAAAAAAAAATTATAGAAAAATTCACAAGGGGTCAAATCGGGAGAGCGGGCCGGCCACTCCAAATCGTTCCTAATTGAGATGAGGCGTTCTGGGAAGTGTTCCTTAAAAACAGCCATCGATGCTCTTGAAGTGTGTGCTGTTGCACTGTCTTGTTGGAACCAAGTGGCCCCTACGTTTAACTCATTTAACCGTGGGAAAAAAATTCCTGTAACATGTTTACATACCGGTCCGAATTCACTAACTCTGTGACTTCATTTTCATCAAAGAACCAGGGACCAATAATTCCACCTGAGGAAATTGCACACCACACTGTGACTTTCGATAAATTCAAAGGCCTTTGATACAATTGTCGAGGATTGGTGTCAGCCCAGTAGCGCATGTTTTGTTTGTTGACGGATCAAAAAAAAAAATGAAAATGGGCTTCATCAATTAAAAAAAAAAAAAAAAAAAAAAAAAAAAAAAAAAAAAACCAACAACAATAGCGTCCTCAGGAACGTCTTCTAGAAGAACCTCACACGCGTTCCTCCAAGAATTAAAGTCACGTTCAGAAAGTTCCTGATATGGTGAAGAATTCTCCTCACAGAACGATCGGAAATTCCAAGGGCAGACGTATTTTGCGCGCAGAATGCCGTGGTGATCGCAACATTGAAGCCCTCACTGCCTCAATGTTCTCGGGTGATCTAATGGGCTGAGGGCCTCCAGTTCTTCGTCTTGTAAAATTTATACTGTGGATCTTCTTGCACGGAGGTTTTCCTCCCGTATACTGTAAGATTTCCTAGTGTTAATGCGATAGCTACGCTTCGTTGAGACCATTACAAAGCAAACAAAAAACTTAATTAGAGAAATGCGACGGTTGGTGCTAAGGAGCCACTAACTCCGTATACATAACGCGTGATTTTCTCTTAGCTAGCGCTTTGAAACGTCGCGAATAAACTTCGCACACGGGAAAGGGGACACTAGTTAATCCAATTTTCTGCCCGCCGCCTGTTCTTTGATCTCTATGCTCCGGACCAACAGAGTCGCACAGGTTTCCTCTCGTTCTTTTATTTTCGTTTTACATTAAAGCTTTAAGAACAACTCCTCGGAGGCACAACTTGCAGAAGTTTGGTGGCTGTTAAGAATACTGAGACTGTTTCGCGTCTGAAGCCCCAGGCGAATTACTATAGAGCTCTCACGACTGAATAAAGATATTCACTGAAAAACTGTTAAGAGATACTCCACACCAGGGACAACGTCAAAGTTAGTGCCAATGGTGACACCGTATTTAGTCAAATATGTTCATTACCAAACAAATATTATAAAAGAAACAGTATAGGAAAAGTCTCACTTCCATTGGCCATGGAATAGCAGCTAAACAGGATGATTAATTTAATAGTTGCACGTTTCACCATCAAAAATACAGATATTTGTAAGAATAATAAAACTAATAGTTTCTCTATTAAAAGTCATAAACGATTATTAATTCTAACATTCTTGATTTTAGAATAACAAAATGTAAATAAAGTTTGTAACATAGACCTTGATTGAACTGGTTTTTATTGCCATCACACTGATATAATAAAACTAATTGCATAAAATGTTCTCTGGCTTCCAGCTACTTATAAATGTCATTTTCATGAGATATTAAATAGGAATCCATCACCGTTCTCATTGTCAACCAACAGTAAACGCGTAGTAACTGTTTGTTTTGGCGGTGCCGCAGTAACGGTTGGAGACAAAAGCCAACTCTATGCGATAAAGTCATCCAACCTTCTGCCCCTTTCCAATGCACTGCAGCTTAATCATATCGCAAGCTATAGGCATTTCGACGCTTATGCAACCTAAGACAGTAACATAAAGGAACTTCGCAAATTTAGAAGTTGCCCATTAAAAGAGGCAAGCGATGAAGTGTGAACAGTGAAAATATTGATAAAGGAGCTGGAATGGGATTCATTGCAAGACAGGGGGAGGTTGAGGAGGGTAATGGGAGTGTACAGGGCGTATACTGTCGATGAGGCATGGAAAGATATTGCAGTAGGTATGAAAAGTAGTTCATGGAAGGGAAAAGATGACCATGACCACAAGCTGGCACTCGATTTCAGGCTCAAGGGTGTGGGAAGATTTTATTTTTTAGGTAAGGGTGACAGGGATTGGAATGAGTTACCAAGAGGAATGATGAATAACCTACCGAAAACGTTAAAAGAATTTAAAGTTAAAATTTGTAGAGGGCAAATGTAGGTGAGTGAAGGATAGAGGGAAGTTGGGTGTGTAGGGAAATTGCCACCGGAAAGTGTGCTCCATTGCAATTAAATTAAATTAAATGTTTGGGTTGTTCTCTGTTTATCGCGGTCATGGCTACTGACGTTTCAGCTAGTCAGAGCTCACTTAAGAAGTCATAAATCCCTTTCAATGTGCTGGAAAACGATTCGATTGCGTATTCAGTTTTTCTGTGAACTTTACAATTGATACTTTGTGTCTTTATACAGGGAGATATCAATTAACAACATTCTTGCTTCTTGCTCTGACTTAGATGGTTGCTATAGCGCATTTACAACTAAAGAATTTCTTAATGAGCTGAAACATTTATGACTGCGTAGATAGCATTATTGTGAATGGTACTACATACTATCTGTCCTAATATATCGGGAAAACAACAGATTACATTACGAAGATCGTCAGGAGGACTGGAGGAATTTAAAATTAACAAAAAGGCAGGTACAAAATAGGAGAAAACTAGGTATGTATGGAGACTGCCACCGGAACGGTTGCCTACATCTCGATTAAATTAAATTGAACAATGGAACACCAACTGCAATGTAATGGATGAGCCGATCTCTACGTATCTGTTTACAAAATGGGTAATTCAAAAGAACAAATATGTCAACAGAACTGAACCCTAAGTTAAATTATCTGTAATTCTCTTTTGGTAAAGTCATTCCGTTTGCTGAGGTATTTGTTACATAATACTTCTTCCAGCCAAATCAACAGTTGCGACTATATTAATTCTCATGTTAATCCCAACCGAAACTTCAGTCAGTGAATTTGAAGGCAGATACATAAAATGATAAGAACAAGGTATTTTTTGAATTTGTGATCTGTTTTGTTTTAGTATGTTTTTTGTTTTTATGTGTACTTTGCGGGGTTTTTGTGTGTGTTTTTTTAATGTTAATTTAATTTGTTCCCTTGTTATATTTAATGGACACTGACCGAATATTTAATTTTATACACTCATTATTCTAATGAACAGTGTCATTCCATATTTTTTTCGTATCGAATTATGTTACAGAGATGGCAACACCAAAGTGTGTGTGTGGGTAGTGTGACTGGAAAGAAGGACAGGTCATGCCATCTGTGGATGGAAATACTAAGACGTGTCGTTTTTTTTTTATTTTTTTTTTTTTTTTTCGTCATGATACCAAGGACGGAGTTTCCAAGTGGCTGAAGAGACCTGATTGGAGGTTTGGGATTCATGAGCCAAAAGGACTGAGGGTGCGGATGCGGCAGCTAGAGACAGACACTGAACGGCAGGTGATCGAAGAAGCACGACCTCCGTGTTTGAGTAAGAGTGGCTCAAGATCTTAAATTTCCTTCTGAAATTAAAAGTTTGTTCTTAAGGAAAGAGCTTGTGTCAGAGGTGAAATAAATGTATTGTTCAGTGCAAATCTGACCCATTCCCGATAAGGTTATTATGCTAATGACATCAAGGCAAAAGGTCGTAATAATAATAAAGTTTTAAATAATAAATTTATGTGTGGAGACTTTCCGGAGTACTGATGCAGTAAAATCATCTCGGTTGTCCGGTCGGATGGTGTTGTATAACTACGACTTTTCGACAGCTAGCTTTGGTGTCTTCATCAGGTGTCAGGTCTCTTCTAGCTGTCACAAGCTCACTGTCACCGCCTAGGCTGGCTTAGCCTCCTATCGCCAGTGTAGGTGGTGACAGTCAACTTGAGACAGCTAGAAGGGACCTGCCATCTGACGAAGGCAGCAGAGATAGCTGTCGAAAAGCCGTGTTTATACAACACTGTCCGGCTGGATACCAGAGAGGATTTTATTACACATTTTACAGTATTTTGCTACGAGCAACAAGCGGCAAGATCGTTACTCTACAGTTTATGAATCTACGTCTTAAAAAAAAAAAAATTGCTCAAGTATCGTTAACTTCACAAGACACTGGTGGATACTCCTTTGTTTCTGAGCAGTTGTTGAGTTATTTGCTGAGTTTTCTCAGTATGCACACTAATGTTTAACACAATCAAAACATCACTTAACACTAATACTCGTAAGTTTACGAGTTATTCATTAGGTGTTAACATTACAGCTTAATATCGAAGAGACTGCCGCAAACCCTGTTCAACATAACGTTCGTTGTTGACACGGTTCAGTGTACTCTGTTGTCAGGAACCTTTGCTCCTGCAGTTTTCGTGCAGCTAAGACGGAACAAAACGAACAATGTGACCGCGCAGTTGTTGTCTCTACGTCGCAGGATGCCACAGAAATAACTTTCCCAAAGCCCCTCGTAAGTACCTTGGATGACGAAGAGGGGAACAAAAGTACCAGAACGCGACGTGGCTACAAATCCCTCAGAACGCTACGGCGCCGACAATATGACGCAAAAGGGGAGAAGCATGGAGTGAACCCCCGGCCTCCGAGACAAAGAAACCACGGATTTAATGTCCTACGCGCCGTGACTTACGCCGCAATAAAAATTAATCCCGCCTCTGAACACGATACAACACGCTCTCTGGGTTAATGGATTAATATTCATTAAATCTTACACGAGAGTAAATTTGGGCAACGCCGCCGCGGAAAACGCTGTTACTCCATTCTGCTCCGGTGATTAAACAAGATTTACGACGGAGAAAAACGGCAAAAAATGAGCGTATCGCGCAAATAAGTTTAAAACTTCCTGCTCACTGATTTCGACATTTGTTCACTTCAAAGCTTTCTGTTTAATATCTATCATGAGGTAAGTGGAGACTAAGGTAAACAGAGCCAATCAACAATGGACCGATTCACAGAGTCTTAAGTAACCTTTATCATTTGGTAAGAAATCTCAGATATGTCATTCAGTGAAGCGAATCTTAAACTAAATATTTGTAGAAACTTGATCAAAAAGGAAATTTGAAGTATCTCTGCATTTCAAAAATCAAATAAATTGATGCATGGAATACGTCATATACATTGCTTTTTTCAACCAAAAAAAAAAAAAAAAAAACAAACAAAAAAATTGTATTTGCCATGTGAAAAATGAAATGAACAACACAGGAATTTAATTTCAGTAATTATTACAATAACCCCGCCAACCTGGGCCCAGAATTGGGAAGCCAGGCTCTGCCTGTCACAAGCCAGGACTAAGGGGGAGTGATAGAGGAGTAACACCTCTTTAAAAAAACCTTGGCCCAGCTGGCCCGGCTGGCAGCACCTTGTGAGGGCTCCTTACCAGGGTTACGGAGAAGACCTCAACGAATCACTTGGCGGAGAAGAAGAACTTCGGTACGGCAAGGGATGCGGAAGAGGCAGCCCAGCACTCAGGGATTAATGTGAGTGCATTCATCGTAGCGTCTGTCTCAAGATGAGCGGCTACACCCAGCGTCTGACCCAAAGTGGGCGGCTGTTCAAGAAATCGCCAATCCGTTCTGAAGCAAGCGTGGCGATTATGCTTCACCCCTTTAAGCAACTATGATGAGTGGCATTATTGGAAAACAATCCGGAGGTAAAACAGCCCCCTATTCGGTTCTCCGGGAGGGGGCTACATTAATGTCAGCAGTCAAAGTTCCTAAAGAGCAAGCCAGATCATCAATAGAAAAACAGCAAATAATTCATATATGCACTTACAACTGCAGGTCTCTTAAAGGAGAAGCCCGACTTACAGAGTTGGAAGACGCGCTCCAAAAAATCAAATGGAGTATAGTGGGCCTCAGTGAGGTTAGACGTCCAGAGGAAGAATGTATCGAACTTAAATCAGGACACATCTTGTACCATTACGGAAACTCCTTGGGAAAGCTAAATGGAGTGGGCTTCCTGATAAACCGTAGTGTGAAAAATAAGGTTAAACTAATAGAAGGTATTTCATATCGAGCAGCAAGAGTAGTGTTACAACTATCAAATCGCTACAAAATACAAATACTGCAGGTATATGCTCTAACATCCTCGCACTCAGATGATGAAGTAGAGTCTTTCTACGAAGATGTCACTACACTGCATGACAGAGGCAAAGACTGCCATTTCCAGATTACCATGGGAGACTTCAATGCTATTGTAGGCACCAGGAAACAAGGAGACACTGTGGTCGATAAGTTTGGAATACAAACTAGGAATGACAGAGGGGAACGACTTGTGCAGTTTGCAGAGCACACAAAAATGCACGTCATGAACACATTTTTAAAAAAACATCAAAGTCGAAAGTGGACATGGAGAAGTCCAGATCATACAACTAAAAATGAAATAGACTACATCCTATCCAATAGCCGACATTTTGTTCAAGACGTCACTGTTCTAAATCAATTCAACACCGGAAGTGATCACAGGCTGGTCCGAGCGAAACTTAGTATCTGCATAAAACAGGAAAGGCGAAAGCTAATAAAAGGAACCAATAAAACATCAGTAAATATAATCAATCTCACTGAAAAGAAAGACATTTTTCAACGCACACTATCGGAGAAACTAGCTACCACCGCCAATGGAAATTTAGCTTCAACTATTAACACATTAGCCATAGAAATTGCAGGAACTGTTAAAACCACCAAATTAAGTAAAATTAGCAATGATACAAAAACTCTCCTGAATAAACGGAGGAATATGAAAGTAAAACCTGAAAAAAACCTAATTGAATATGCTGAACTGTGCAAGACCATTAGAAAAGAAATAACAGCTGACATCAAGAAATATAACGAAAACCTGGTCAGATCAGTTATAGAGAACAAGAAAGGCTATAAGAAAGCAAAACAAAGATTAATGATAGGAAAGAAACAAATAATAGCTTTAGATGATGATAATGAGCGTATTACAGACAAAACGGCAGTATTGGTTCATATCAGGAACTTCTATCAGTCCTTATACAGCAAGCAAGATGAAAATCCTTTAATGACATCAATCCCAGACTCACCAATTCCTGAAGTCCTCCCATATGAAGTTAGAAGGGCAGTAAACGAAATGAAAAAAGGATCAGCTAGTGGTTATGACGGCCTGTCTATTGACGTACTCCAATTGACTGGAGAAGAAACTTACAGACACCTAGCTAAGGTGTTTTCACAATGCCTCGAAGAGAGAAATATCCCATCCAGCTGGAACAAAGCAATGATTGTGTTGCTAAACAAAAAGGGCAGTCGTTACAATATTAAAAACTACCGTCCCATCAGCCTCCTTCCTGTCATATACAAAGTGTTTACAAAGGTCATCAATAATCGCATCAGTTCCACCTTGGACACAGCGCAACCAATTGAACAGGCTGGTTTTAGGTCAGGATTCAGCACAGTATATCACATCCAAGTCATCAACGAAGTAATAAGTCGAGCAAATGAAAACCAGATGCCCCTCTGTTTGGCCTTTATCGATTTTGAAAAAGCTTTTGATTCAGTCCATCACTCAGCAATCATGCAAGCCCTTTTAGAACAAGGAGTGAATCCCGGCTATATTGACTTACTGTACAACATCTACACCACTTCCACTGCCTTTGTCAACATCGCTGAAGTCACCAAAGAGTTCCCAGTAGAAAGAGGGGTAAAACTTTTTTTTTTTTTTTTTGTAACAGTTTAACGTCCCTTTTTAACAACGTGGTCTTTAGAGACGGGAAAGGATGGGGGCAAGGAATGGGAAGGAATTCGGCCATGGCATTTTGAAGGAAGCATCCCGGCATTCGCCTGGAGTGATTTGGGGAAACCATGGAAAACCCAAATCTGGATGCCCGGACGGGGATTCGAACCGCCGTCCTCCCGAATGCGAGGCCAGAACGCTATCCGTTACACCACCACGCTCGGTGGGGGTAAAACAAGGAGACTCTATATCCCCCAAGCTATTCACATCAGTCCTAGAGTTGGCAATGTCAAAAATCCAATGGCAAAACCGAGGTTTGAGAATAAATGGAAGAAATCTCAACAACTTAAGATTCGCTGATGATATAGTTTTACTCTCAAACAGTCTGGAAGAGCTCAAAGAACTGATAAATGAACTAGAGGCAGCGTGCAGTGAAGTGGCCCTTAAAATAAATATATCAAAAAGCAAAATCATGCAAAACAAATGGGCAGAAAAAGATAAAGACAAGGCGGACATGAAAGATTCTGGTATTGAGTTCGTAGATCAGTACATCTATCTTGGCCAACTGATCAATATGAATGGTGACTCAAAGCCTGAGATCTACAGACGGATAAAGCTGGGCTGGAGAGCATATGGAAGAAATTCCATAGTTTTTAAATCGAACATGCCAATACATCTTAAAAAACAGGTATTTGAACAATGTGTATTACCGGTCCTCACATATGCCTGCCAGACTTGGGCCCTAAATAGTCACACGAAGCAAAAACTGAGAACTGCCCAGCGAAGTATGGAAAGAGCAATGCTAGGGTTTACAAGAAGAGACAGGAAAAGGGCCGTGCACATCCGTTCAATAACTAAAGTAACAGACATCTTAAAAAGAGTCATGACCCAAAAATGGCAATGGGCCGGTCATGTTGCTCGCAAAAGAGATGAAAGATGGACTACGGTAGTGCTGGACTGGATACCGAGAAACATGAAAAGAGCAAGAGGAAGACCCCCGGATCGCTGGGATAAGGATATAAGTCGAGTTACAGGCGTGAACTGGAAGAGGGCGACTCAGGATCGATCGGCCTGGAAAGAACTACAGCAACACTATGTAGAATTAAATTTTAATATATAGCTCATTAGGCTTAAAGAGGCTACATCCTGAAAAAAAGGATCGATATAGCTGCAATAATAATAAAAATAATAATAATTATTACAATAATTGTTTTTTGTTATTTTTCACTTTACAACTAAAACAAATGCTTTTTATGGCAAACGCGTTTCGTCTTTATTTAAGACATCTTCAGTGCCAGTTTTATATCATTAATTACTACGCGCAAGTTCCTGTACTCCTATACTCAAACATACCGCCGCGGAACAGACATAACTAATAACCAAAGATTCAAAATGAAACAAAAATTCGACAAAATCTTTGGATCACGGTGGTTGTCAACAACAACAAAAAGTCTACGAAATCTCTAGAATGAACTACACAAAAACATTTGACAGTAGTGGTAGTGAGAGAAAAGTAGCTGATGTGAAACTACGAACTTGCACGTAGTAATTAATGATATAAAATTGGCACTGAAGATGTTTTAAATAAAGACCAAACGCTTTTGCCATAAACAGCATTTATTTTAGTTGCAAGACGAAAAATAACAAATAAAAACACAGTTATCATAGCAACTAAGGACCTGGGCAGAAAAAATCACAAACATGTTGATTTATCACAATGTTTATGGCAGAAATAATTTATGATAATTTAATAATATGAAATAATTTAAAACGACATGAACTTTTCTTAATGGCACTCATTCCATACACTGAAATCCCATGAATATTTGTTTTTCTCGCTGTCATTGCTTTCTTTGTTTCCAGTATCAGTTACATATATATATATCTGACATGGAGATTAAAGGTTGCCATAGAAAAATTTTAATTTTTCTTTTATACAATGTATGTACAATATTTTAACTTGAGTTATCAGCAGCAATAGTATCATTCACTATTTGTTCAAACATTAATCTAAATCGCAGTTGAAATATGCCTTTTTTTTTTATCTGCTTAACATCTCTCTAACAGCGATCTAACAGCGAGATTTTTAGAGACGGGAAAGGATGGGGGGCAAGGAATGGGAAGGAATTCGGTCATGGCCTTTTGAAGGAAGCATCCCGGAATTTGCCTGGAGTAATTTCGGAAACTATGAAAAACCCAAATCTAGATGCCCGGACGGGGATTCGAACCGCCATCCTCCCGAATGCAAGGCCAGAACGCTAGCCGTTACACCACCACGCTCGGTATTTCCCACCAAATAAAATTTGATTTACTGAAATGTGTTTCGGATTTTATCTAATGCAAAGTTTCTTCACTCATCATTAAAGGAAAAATAAAAATTGATGACAAAAGGGGACTTGTTAGTAGTCTCGAAACTATGATTTAAACGATTGCATTATAATTTACGACAGCATTTAATATTTTTTATATAGTCCACCTATTGAGTTGGAATCGACGGAATAGTCAACTGGATAGTCTTCTCACACAGAGACTACAGGTAACTGTTGTCGATCAATGCTTGATAAGGTCGATGGTTGATGGTTTTTGTCGATACCTCGAAAGTCCGTCTGTTCTCGTATATCGACAGTCAACGCGAAGCGATTGCCTTTCTGTCGCTTGTACGCCCGGCTGCGTCTCTTGTCACTGTTCATTGACACAACGCAGATACCGTGTCGTGTATTGCCGGCTCATCGGCAAATCTCTCGCGAGCCAGAAAAACTGTCGACACAGCCGTAGGCTGCGATACAACTCCAGGCGGACTTCACGTCACCAGCTAGTGTTTATCGTCGTCACTTTCGACAGCACGAAAGAAAAATGTTTGTGCACACAACGGATACGTATACAAATTTATTATTCTAGCAGTTTTAGGGGCGATAACGTATTTTACTCCAAGTAAAATAATGTAGTAGTTTCTCTGAATCAGTGTGGAAGTCTGGAGCACTTTATGGTGGAAAAGATTTTCGCAAAAATCTGATTGATACATGTGCCGATCGAGAACAACAGCTCAAACAATGATGAAAACAGAAAGATCCGGGTTAAAAGTATGAAATACTACCTAAAAACAGTGTCAATTGGTTTGCGCTAACATAAAGGATGTTCTACAGTTACTTTCTTAAAATATTCCAACAACACAAGTTTATTCCCAGAAAAGTATTTATCCAAAGATAGGCTTCACATCACATTTGCTTATGGGGTACGATTAAATTTACTTCCCTTCACACCTCATTTTCAGAAGTTTAATTTAATTCAATTCAGTTATGATGGATCGCAATTAAACCCCTTTCATACACCTGCCTACTTTTGTCCTGTACGTTTTTCAATTTTAGACTCTTTCAGAGTTTTCTAAATTCGTCATCACTTGTCTTCGTAATTTATTCCAATCCCTGACCAACATACCTACAACAGAAAATTTTCGTACACTCGTATTCCTTAAATCGAGCTTGTGGTCACGATCATCTTTTGCTTCCATGCATTACTCCTAACTCTCCCACCTACATCGTTCCAAGTCTCATTACCAACATACGATAGCCTTGCACATTCTAAGATCTCTCTTTATCCTTCTTCTCTCTTCCAGTAAATCCCATTCCAGATCTTTTATCATATCCGTAACTAACTGTAGTTATTTACAGAGACAAATCCATCAGCACTGCTTTGCACCCCTACCAAATTTAGTATTTGATACCCAAAATGTGGGTCTCATACTTCAGCAAAACGTTCAAGCAGTGGTGTGACCAAAGTTTTGTAAAGCAACTCCCTCAACCATAACCTTTCCCGCCACCTGCCCAGTTGAGTTTATTCTCAAACAATATGCCAAGATATTTTCAATTAAATTCTTCAACAAGAAATTCTTTCCCCATGTTAAAATCATAATTAATCTTTAGTTTTTTATCTGTGTACCTAATAAGCAGACTCTCGTTTTCATATTAATCTTCGTCCCATATTGACTTACGCAGGTAGATATCCTAACCAGTTGAACTTGCAACTGTTCATAGTCTTCTCTCGATTTGATCCTATTATATTACATTGTGTCATCTGCAAACAACCTAATTTCTTACCAGGCACTGAGGACAAACAGCAAGCTGTCTGATCTAGTCGACTGCTGCTGGATTCGAAGATGAATTATAATCTATTTTATAACGATTTTTTTGGTAACTGGCAGAGGTGGCAAAGGTGGCCGCCAATCATTTTGCACACTGCTACAACTGTTCCAGAAATATATAAATGGCTGATGGGCAGATCCATCAATCAGATGTTATTAAATTTCTTTTATAAGAAGAGTAACTGATTTCAATAAAAATTGTGTGGCAATTTCTTTAAACATAAGTTAAAGGCTTAAAACATTACTTTAGGAATTATAATGCAAAGTTTTTAATGCCTCAAATACGTCGAAATTTTGAAGTTACGTGTCGTCGACGTTGACATCTAGAGTTCATTGTAGGCGGGAAAGAATTGAAGATAAGGAACAGGTGGAAATTCGGACATGGGCGTTTTGAGCCTTGCACTGGCCATGAGTGATTTCGTAAACCATGTATATCTGAATGGTTAATACGGGGTTTCGAACCCACCTTCTCCCAAATCTGAGACCAGATCACGCAGCTGGCAAAACCGGTAATACATTTAAATCTAAATATTCAATGTTAAAAGCAATTAATAACTATCACAAATACTCAACAATACGTTCACTACTATTTTACAACATACAGGAATCACAATTAGACATTTTAAAAAGATAATTTTGCACATACTGCAATATACAAAATCATTACTCTTATATACATAGCAAAATTAAGCAATTAAAACAAGTGAAAATTGATTAGGAATGTCTATTGGCCGACAAAATCTAGTATTGAACCAAGTATAACCTACACCTTTCGGCGTATCCTTGACTTAAAAATTCTTATCCCTTTCTATCCCATTTCTATCAAATTCTCTCTTTGGTCAGTTAACAACGATTAAAAATAATTCTACAAAAATGACTTTTACCTTGGAGTGATCCTTAACATCATCTTCCAGGCAGGAAATACGTGTTTCGGCATCTTTTTATTCTAAGATGTACTTCCACTTTCGTCATTCCGGTTATAATTACTTTCCATCCTTCTTATCACCTGAAATTAATTTTTATACTGTACCTGGAATTATTTCACGATTTATGTTTTTTTTCTTTTTTTAAATAAAGTCGATAATACTATTAAAATTTTCTACAATTCTTCCTGTATTATACCACACTATACATTACTTTACGCAGTACGAACAATCAGCATTTCACTTCAGTAACATCAATATTCTATTCGGCCGCCAGCCGTACAAATTATTTATAATACATTATCCTTTTATAACTCCCTACCGGCACCATTTCCAATTTCACATCCTCAATTACTTCCATTCCATCCATCCATTTTCATTCTTCATTATTATATATGTAGTCTTTAACATCAGCCTACACCTTATTCCTTTGCTGTCAATGATTCTTAACTAAACCATCTCATTAATATCTTACAACATGCTTTATAGTCATTACACAAACAAAAAATCATTCAATCTTATTTCCTGACATTTTGCAAATTAAACGGACGTATAACTGTTACACAAGGTACTCGCAGGTCAGAGCGTTAAGTGTTCGCCAAGCTTGTTGGGTTTGAATCACATATCTTCCGGAGTAACCTCACGCATCTGTCAGTGTCCATTATCTTTAAAGTAAATAGATCCGATTTCTACTGTGCTGTATACTAACACGTGGTATCGGCGGTGCGTACAACCTCCGCGCCATTATTTACGGAGGATCCTCTGTTAAAACTCCGGTGGTTTTAACGCTGCGGTCCCGTGATGTATTTTGGCCGGGCCGAGAGTCACGTAGGGCCTAACTCCGTGCGCTGACGGCCGGCTGATTCGCATTTGTTTCGGCGGCCATGTAAACAATGGAACGCTGCCAGCTTCAGCGTTCCAGATAGGTCAGCGCTGAGCTGGCGGTAAAACAAAGGAGGAGAGGGAAACCATCGTCGCTACACAAGGACAACTTCCACCTCAACATTTGTGTTCGACTGGCTTCTAATCCCGTCAAAATGACGAGCTGAGCGAGGAGTTCGAGCAATTAATTTCACCGAGCTTATTATAACAGTGGCAGACAATACAGCAAAATCTTTTATATCGTATGTAGCTTCTAATCTAGTCAAAAATAACTGATCGAACATGGTATTCTGGGAGTAAATTTCCTCACAGTTGCTTAAATGAATACAGTTGCGATTTAATAACGCTCATAGCCTTAAAAATGAAGCAATGTGGTACAAATTTCTTAGTTAACTGCGACAGCGATGTCTCTGGACAGAGAGTATAAACTAACATCTACATTGACTTTATATAAAAACTAAAAGCAAATAGTAATTAATAAATTAATTTAAACAATGAATACTTTTATTTCAGTGTTCTCTTAATTCACATGGCTTAACTAAGTAGAACTATTATTAAAATAACGCTCACAAACTCGATTTTGTAGTAACATCTCTGGACGCAGGTTCTCCGGTAACTAAAACCACGAGCGTGACGTCACAGTTGCCGACAAGACTACCAGTTACGAGGTTCCTACTTGCACTTCAATTTTGCATTGTCAATTAATGTTTATTAATACGTAAAATAATCTATTTAGGAGTTCCGTAAAAAATATTACAGGTATTATCTTGCTTTAAACAATCTCAGTGCCCTCTCATAAATGTCTTATGGCCATTACTCGTGAATATGCTCTCGTCTCACTTGATATTTTAAAAAGAGTTAATTTGCTGGAGCCGAATTACGTGTAATTATTGTCACTACAACATTTCTACTTTAACCGACTGAATTTTTGTTATCTGCAAGAATAATAGTGCCTCCACCGAACCACGATTGCACTGATTTTTATACGCCATAAAACTAAACAGAAACAATATGTTACTTGCACACACAAGGCTTATTTCACAAAAATTAATCAACACATTCCCGAACCAATACGATACCTCCACTCTCCCTGCCAGTGGCCAATTTTTACATCTGGTTTTTACACTACTACCTACTTCTAAAACTTAAATGCTACAAAATACTTAAAATTTCCCTTTTACACGTCACATACTGTGAAACCTTATCTTAAATACACTTATATACAATTATGTGACGCTTGGAGCCATATTCTATGGCATATTTTACTACGTTAATGACCATTTTTTTATTAATTTTTCATGAAATCTTGTGTGACCATTATGTTTTTCTTTAGATTTTTTGTTTATAACATACGCAAGATTGTAAGAAGGGTGATGATTTTGACGCAATGGACAAATAGCATTTTAAATAGCAATATCCATTTTTGGCTTTGCTAGAAGATGTCCTCGCTCGGACAATGACCCGGGAGATGCCGTTACCCTGCTGCGACAGACCGACACCGCTAGTGCAGTTAACCTTGTGTCCCAAAGGGCGGTAGTCAACACGAAGGTCATTGAGTGTGACGGGAAATAACGCGAATCTTTCGGCTAACAGTATCACCCACCAAAGGTCCCCAAATGGTGCCGAACGTTGTAAATCCCACGCCACATGGGCGACCGCGAATAAAATGTCAGCAATGTCACGTGACATCAGGACGCCTGTCCCATCAGTCTATCAAAGAGAACACAAAACAAAAATTTTGGAATTTTTCGGTCCAACATGTACTATTCAACATGTACCGACGAGACCAGGAAGGTGGAGCGAAGGTTCTCGCGGGAGATGTAAGAGACAACTAGCTCATACCATGCTATCATATCTCTGCCTTCTGATCAAAACTTTGGTCGGACGCTGCTCATCCCAACTTGATTCTGAGTAGAATGCTGGGGCGACATCCGCACAGCGAACGGAGTCCGTAATGCTGATGAGAGGATTACCTGGTCGAGCTGGATTGCTGCTGCCTTGTGAGGCACAGATCTCATATTCCGTGGATCTATCTCCGATCAACGCCATCCACTGAGACATCTGCTATGGTAAGGTGTTAAATCATCAAGTCCAGTGTTTGTGTATTCCGTGAAACAGATAGCGGGTCTTAAGCGGCCCTGAAATGAGAAGTTTCTGCTTTAACTTTCAAAATAAATCCCTATTGAGCCAACGGCATAATTTGCCAAAACAGTACGAGTTGTTATGAAAGAATTTTACTTTTGAAGACTATTTTGGTATATTCTCGTACAACTTTAAATGGCACGATGTGTTCCATTCATGACACCCAAGGTTAATTTCATTGTTTAAAGTCACAGCATCATTGACAACGGTAGCTGATGTCACAATTTTACATATCATTCCTCCACTTGTATTAATTTGAGTTCTAACTTGAAAATAATTTTCATTTTATTTGTTTTTCTCAACGGCTAATTGTACATCTAGGAGTTTCATTTTTATCTTATACAATCATATATTCAAATTAAAGTTAAATTCGTCTAGACATGTAATTACCATATACATTTAATAAATGTCACATTGTAACAATTTTCCTACATATCCCGGCAGCGTCGAGACTCTCGCCAATTTGAGATTTGCATTAACTATCAAAATTAATATCCTTTATTAATTATTTATTATTAAAATGATAAATGTAAATATTCTCTCTCCCCAAGTAACTCCCCATTACAACTCATTACCTTAAAATATATACATTTATCCCTAACGGAATATATTAATGACTGGTGAAGTGACCAAAGTACCCTTTTACTATAATGTATTTCTATCCATTACGGAATTAATTTATCCCCTCTGGAGGTTATCAAGTAATATCCAAGTGCGATAAAGAATACTTATAAGTTGAGCACGGGAAAAAATTACAAAATGTGATCATACTACAGTGAGAATTTTGTGTATTGGCAGATGATGATGCTCGACATACTTGGTGACCCAGGCGTCCGGGACACTACGGAGGCAATGTCTTTGGAAATTTAACTGGGACTGATTTATGTTGCCTCTCCCGTGATGTAAGTGTATGTAAGTGCTACTGTTTTGAAGATGACTGAAAATTTCTTTGTAGTGTATTTTTGTGTTGTGAGTGTATGAAGTGTGAAGGAAGGGAAAGGATGTAACCCGCTGACGGCCCGCTCAGTCCTACTCTTCCAGAAAACACGAAGTGGGCTCCCAAACATAAATGCGCACCCGACGGGATAACCATTATTAACAGTGTCGTATGCATGTCCTCACTCCAAACGCACTGTGGAGAGATTCCGATTTAACCCAGGACTTTGGTTCACAGTCTGTTGATTAATAATTGTGCACCACCACCTCCACTACCGAGCCAGGAAAGTACCGATGTTGAAAATTTCTTTACAAACGGAACGCGAACCAGCTAATCCTCTGTCAGCGCCGGACAACATCACGGTGCTGTAACAATGTGAGCCAGCGAGATTGGACAGAAGCCTGCATATACAATCATAGTCATATTCACAACAGGTACATCGTCGAACATCTACTGTTAATCACGTTAAAGGTATATTATTTACATTTGTGTTTAGAATTCACCCTCATATCACATAATTGACAGAAAACTGGTCTAATTTGATGTGTAACGTATTATCCTATTAATTGCGTTATGATAAACTTTGAGGATATATGAACTCTGCCTTAGCCCACATTGACTGTAAGAGCGTGAAATTAACGGTTTTTCACTGAAGGATTGTTTCATCCAAAGCTGCATTTACTATCAAAAATCACTGGCAAAAAATAGCAGTAGCACGGTATTTATGTACATAGTGACTACGCACGAGGGTAGGGAACCATTCAAGCAGACGGTTTTCAGCCAACAAGTCCGTCTACAGGGAGCAGCCTGTATCAGGGCATCGTGGACTTTCCATATATTGCTTACTCCGAACTGGCCGCTCGAAGCCATGTTCCCTGGCCGAAGTCCTCATCTCGCCCCCCCACCCCTCACCCCCAATCCCTCCTTTCCTGTCTCTCCGAGCTTACCGCTGGGCGCCGGCAGGCGAGTGAAAAATTATTCCTTATGGATGTAGAGTAGAGGTAAAGACAGTGGATTGGGGATATAGACATTGAGCCACCTCTGTCAACTGAACAGCCTATAACGCTAATTATTTGTACTTAAAGAGAGCTATGTGCCAACAAATAAATTGATCACTAACCAAGATCTACCAAGCAAATAATAGTGGTTTCCTAGGGCAGCCCTGGAAACAACAGGGTACCAGAGCGTAATGAAGTTTTTCGTTGTCGGGAAGGTATTGCCAGCGGACTGCAATAAGTAGAACTAAACCAACTTAATGCTGCTCAACTACGGCAGCAATGTTAATATAGTTTTCTCAAGCGTTAGTGTTTGTAGTTTCCGTTGTGTTATTTTCTTCTCCTGTGTTGTAACTTCTGTTGTTTTTGTAAGCAAGATAAACCATACATACTTGGTTACCTTGGAATGCAATAGTGGGAGAAGGAAAAGAGTGGCATACTGTAGGAAGTTTTGGTCTAGGAGAAAGAAATGAGCAAGGAAGCAGGTTGCTAGAATTTTGTGAAAGATATAAGCTAGTAGTGGCGAATACACTGTTTAAGAACCATGCAAGAAGAATATACACCTGGAAACGTCCTGGGGATACAGGCAGATATCAGCTAGATTATATCATGGTCAAACAGAGATTCAAGAATCAAGTTCTAGACTGTAAAGCGTACCCAGGAGCAGACATAGACTCGGACCATAATTTGATAGTAATGAAGGGCAGGCTGAAATCCAAGTGAATAAGGAAGCAGCATAAGCAGACTATACTGGCAGTTAATAAACTGAAAAAATCTTGCACAAGAGAAAAATTTGCAGAAATGGTAGACTTAAGTCTAAGAATTAACTGTGAAGGAGCTCAGCCGAGGACGAATGGAATGCATTAAAGACCAAAATAATGAAAGCTGGCAAAGAAACATTAGGCTTTAGGGAACAAGCTGCCCGAAAACCTTGAATCACAGAAGAAATTTTGCAGCTGATGGATCAGAGGAGAAGGTACAAAAATGCTCAGGATGAAGCAGGAAGAGAGCAGTACAGGCAATTTAAAAATCAAATAAATTGGAAATGCAAGATAGCAAAAGAAAAATGGCTACAAGAAAAGTGTGAAGAAGTAGAAAATGAAATGATCGTAGGAAAAGTAGATGTTGCATATAGAAAGATCAAATAGAATTTTGTAGAAATGAACAAAAGAGGTATGAACAATAAAACTACCGATGGGAAACCTCTTTTAAGCTCAGAAGATAGAGCTAACTGATGGAAGGAATACATTGAGAAACTGTATGATGGGGACGACTTGAACAATAGTGTATTGGAAAAGGAAGGCGATGTCGACATTGATGACTTAGGAGATCCTGTTTTGAGGACAGAATTTAATAAAGTTCTGAATGACTTGAAAGCAAATAAGGCAGTTGGAATTGATGAGATCCCTGCAGAACTTCTTAAATCCCTAGGAGAGGAAGGAATCGAAAGATTATTCAAGCTGATATCAAAAAGTTATGAAACATGAGAAATTCCAACTGATTTTAATAATAAAATAATTGTTTAAAAAACATAAAAACCGCCTTCAAAAAAGGGCACTAAAATTTTATAATAACTTTATACCTTGCTTAGAAGAAAGTAAATTTAAATGGACAATATTTTACATTACTGTTATTGAAATTTTTACAGTAATTAGTATTTTTGGAGTCGGTGCCAGCTGTCAGATCGTGCAGACCGAATTACTGAACCTTGTATGATGTTCGAGGCGAACTGAGAGTACGAACAAAAATTCCAAATATTTTACAGCATGTCGTGAGGAAGATAGTTTTACTGCGGGAGACAGCTTAGGGAAACAAATTAACGGTATGTTATCTGTGGCTCGGCCTTGTTGGTTATCCAGGCATATCTCTGGCGCTACAGTGTCAGTTGGTAGGCTGCATCGAGCAGTAACCACTTTATATTTAGTATAATATCAGTGAATCATCTATATGTTTCAGTTTTGTTAAAAAAAGTTTCTAGAATTAATTGTAGGTAAGTAGTAACATGATTTTTTTAGGTATTATTGTTATTTATTATTGTTTTTATCTTTTTGTTTTTCTTGCTTTGGCTGGCACCGACTCCAAAAATAACTAATTACTGTAAAAATTTCAATAACAGTAATGTAAAATATTGTCCATTTAAATTTACTTTCTTCTAAGCAAGGTATAAAGTTATTATAAAATTTTAGTGCCCTTTTTTTGAAGGCGGTTTTTATGTTTTTTAAACAATTATTTTATTTTTAAATTTTTAGAGGTATTATAGTTAATTTGTATTTAAATATGCTGCAGCAGTTCTCATTTTGCGAACTTCCTGGTATCTCAGTGGTTAAAGCGAATGCTTTAACAAAACAAAAATCTGTTTTAGAACTACTTTCAGGATGGGGTGAATTGGATGCTGTGTTAAGGAATGTCAGTTTACATTTTGATCCCGGCTGTGTTTCGATCTAATCATAACATCTGTTTAAGCTGCTGCTCGATCATCGAAACATGTAACATCTGGACATTAATACATACCACATACACAAATCTGTTTCTGGAATATATCTGTTCGTTCCGGCATCACACAGAAAATATAGATATTTAATTGGTTTTCACAACGTAAAAGCTCGGGTTCCGAGTTGAAATCTGAAGTACATGTTGAGACATACATTTTATATATATTCTGCAATGACTTAAAAATTGCTTAATTGTTTTTGACGGTACTTAAAACTGTGGATTTTGTAAAGAACATTGGAAATTATAAACGATGGGGGTAAAGGAGAAGAGGTATTGGGCTTTTGTACACCAAATGTTGACTGTCTTTTCTGATTGATTTAAAGTATATGTTTGTAAATTTCTATTGATATCATATAAAAATTTTAGGTTTGTATAAAAAAATAATTAAGGGGTGTGGAGGTTGAGAGTAGTTTTGGTTTTTGTTAAGGTAGTGTGGACAGTATTTTTCTCTTTGTTTTAAAGTATACATGTGCAAAGTTCCATCGAAACCAAATAAAAACTGTAGCTTTATGTAATTTTTTTTTTTAACTGCTTTACGTCTCTTTTTAACATCGAGGTCTTTAGAGACGGGAAAGGATGGGGGGGCAAGGATGGGGGCAAGGAATGGGAAGGAATTCGGCCATGGCCTTTTGAAGGAAGCATCTCGGCATTTGCCTGGAGTGATTTGGGGAAACCATGGAAAACCCAAATCTGGATGCCCGGACTGGGATTCGAACCGCCGTCCTCCCGAATGCGAGGCGAGAACGCTTACCGTTACACCGCCCCGCTCGGTGCTTTGTGTAAAGAACATTTACAAAAAATTAATTGGGGTAAGGGAGTGAGCGGTTGTGTTTTGTAAGCAGAATGTTTCTCTTTGTTCTTAAGTATACATTTGCAGTGTTCCATCGAAATCTGATGAAAATGGTAGGTATCTATAAAGAACATTGGAAATTAGGAGGGGTGGGGGTAGAAGGGAAGAGGGGTTGGGCTTCTGCAACCTAATTTAAACACAATTGTATACGTTCGCAAATTTTCTTCAGAATCAGATAGAAACTGTGCTTTGTGTAGGGGTGGAAAGGGGGAGAGAGGTTTGGCTTCTCTAAACCAAATGCAGACAGTATTTTTGTGTTTGTTTTGAAGTATACATGTGCACACTTCCTTCAAAAACTGATAGAAACGGTAACTTTATATAATGAACATTGACAGTAATTAAAGGGGTAGAAAGGGGAATAGAGTTTGTGTTTTTGTCAAAGTAATGTGAGTAGTATGTGTCTTCTTATATTTGCTTTAAAGTATACGCATGCGAAGTTCCACCGAAATCGGATTAAAATGTGGGTTTGTACAAACATTAAGGGATGTAAAATGGGAACTAGGGTAGTTTTTTTTAAATTTTTGGTCAGAAATCTCCTCCATAAAAAAAAATGCATTTATGTGCCAACTTTCATAAAGATCGTTCAAATGGTGTCAACTGTAGCTTTTCAAAAAGAAAATTGACAAAAGTCAAGGGGCGGAAACGGGGAAAAAGGTTCAGTTTTTGCAAACCAAAAGCTGACATTATTTTTCTCTTTGTTTTACAGTAAAAGGTTGCTAAGTTCAATCTAAACTGGATAAAAACTGTGGGATTAAACGGTTTAATGGGGAGTGGGGGTGTTTTTTTTTATTTTTGGTCAGAAACCTTCCTCGTGAAAAAATACATATAAGCGCCAACTTTCATGGTAATAGGTCAAATGGAGGCGACTGTAGCTTTTTATAAAAAAAAAAAAATTACAAAATTAAGGGGTTGGTAGGAGGGACAGGGGTTGAGCTTTGGCAGACCAAATGTTGACAAGATTTTTCTGTTTGTTTAAAAGTATATATTGGCAAAGTTCAATCAAAATCAGATATGAAATATAGGTTTCTATAGAATTAAGGGGTTTAAAGGGGGAGATGGGGTGGCTTTTTTATTTTTTGGTCAGAAACCTAGTTCATGAAAAATTACGTGTATATGACAACTTTAATTGAGATCAGTTAAATGATATCGACTACAGTTTTGTATAAATAACATTGGAAAAAATTAAGGGGTGGATAGGGTGGGAGGGTTCAGTTTTTTCAAACCAAATGTTTACAGCATTTTTCTCTTTATTTTTGACTATACATGTCCAAAGTTCCATTGAAATCGGAAAAAATGTGGGTTTGTATAAAAATTAAAGGGTGTAAAGGGAGAGAGGGGTGTTTTTTACATTATTTTTGGTCAGAAACCTTTTCCATGAAAAATTACATGTTTACGCCAAGTTTAATGGAGATCAGTTAAATGGTGTCGACTTTAGCTTTGTATAAAGAACATTGGCAAAAATTAAGGGGTGGATAGGGGGAGAGGGGCTCGGTTTTTTCAAACCAAAAGTTAACAGTAATTTTCTGTTTATTTTTTACTATACATTTCCAAAGTTCCATCAAAATCGGATAAAAAGTGTGGGTTTGTATAAAAGTTAAGGGGTGTCAAGGGGTAGAAGGGGTGGTTTCTCAATGAAATTCATATGGGACCACATTGGAGGTATATTCTATCCACTATAAAAATTTCATTTAAATCGGTTCAAAATTGTCGAAGATATCGCTGAACATACATCAAAAAAAAAAAAAAAATTCAGACGAATTGAGAACCTCCTCCTTTTTTGAAGTCGGTTAAAAAACAACTTTGTTACCATTACAAATATAGTTAGTAGATGCTAGAACAACGTTTAATTGCCACTAGTTTCGTGTAGTTAAACGTTTGTTTACATATCTTTCTCGAGTGACCTTACCTCCCTCAAACCTGAATCTAATCCTTGGGGTGGAACGGCTGGGGCGGATTGGGGAAGTACTGCACCACTTTTAGGGTTCTCGTGAATGAAAACTTACAGCAGGACCTCTTCATCTCAAGGTTCACCTGAAATTCTAATTGAAAAGTTAAGGAAAGTACGAAAAGGACCAATGGCATGAGGGGGGAAGACCGGTTTTAGGAGATTCCCTATACAAAGCATTACTAAGGCATTACTAAGCAAAAAAACTAGAAGAACTTTGATAAAGAAAAAAGCAAAGATATAATTATTTAAGAAAATAAAATTAGCAATGAAAAAAACAAAGGAAATTGTCTGGAGAGATGGAAAAAAGAAGGAACTGAAGACAGAACCAAAAACTAAGAAGAGTTATCCTGAGGATTGTTCTGACTGTGAATTTTACTTAAGGTCAGTTGAAAGTTGGTCCACTTCATCTATGTGCAAAAAAATGGGCAAACAATTCCTGTGGGGCAAATGTATAGAGAAGATAGTGGGCCTGTCATAGTGTTTGAATTTTCTGAATAGGCATTAAAAATGACGAAATTAATAAAAGCTGTTGTTAAACATTTATACTCACTTAAAAGTAAGTACATATAGAGCAATTTTTTCGGATTTCCATTAACTTTATATGTTTTTTATAATTAATTACTTGTACTTATCATGGCATTGGACATGGGATAAAACGGAGCAAATGACATAATTTTTTTAAAATATATTTATATTTTATTTTTCCACAATATTATTGTATTTAACTTGATAATCTTCGGCATCAAAGAAAGATATATCGTTCCAATCCCACTCTGATGCAGAGTGAAGAACAAGTGCTTTTCAATACTTCCTAATTGGAACAATTATCCTCAAGGCCACTGAAAATCAATTTCCTGTATGGATCAACGCAGAGTTCTATAAAAAAAGTAGGCTATCGTAACTCTTTTATGACGAAGACGTTATCAAAATTATTATAATATCAAGTGATCAAGCATTATCACAAGGATACGCTTTGAATATTTTTCCTACATCCTTCCAGTATCTACATGGGAGGGCTATACTTTCAATAAGATACAGTCCTCTCTGATTTCTATAAAACCAGTTCTCATTACTTAATTGTCGGTCTGTGCGCCTTCTGGGATTGGTTTTGGTAGTAATCAGCGCTTTTTTACTAACGAAGAGGGGAAAATATTGGAGCTCATCTTCCTTTGTGAGCAGCGTTAAAGCCTGTGACGGGTGAGGTAACGAGCTCCTCAGAGTCGAAACTTCTCGCAGCTTCTGTCAACTTCGTAATTTCAGTCTAATGTGAATCTGAGTCAGAGGCTTTCAGTACCTTGCCAAATACTTATTGGACAACTACTAGAGGAACTTTTAGAATCAGACAGGAATTAGGTATCTGAGATTAAGAAATTAATAAATAATCACTAGTTGTCTCTTTCTTCCATACATCTTCCGTTAATAATGTAGCACATTTAGTTTTTCCTGGCTTATTATTAATACCAAAAACAAAATAATTAAAATTCAAGAACGACGAAACATTATAATTGAATGATTTATCAAAGGAAAGTAGCAAAATGGCATTTGTTCACAAGATTTGTTTTTCCAGTAAGCAAGAGAGTTTTACATATGGTCATTGACTGAAGCTATATCTTATTCAGGTATTGAACTGAGTGCCGAGAATATCTCAAAAATTTTCTTCCAAAACTTTAGATCTGAAAAATACTATGCTCAGTATGTCATGGAAAATTGTATTTATTATTGCCCATATAAAAACAACCAATCTATTTAGCAATATAATATGGAATGAATTGTATCCCTAACTTTTCAGATCAGCATACGGCTTCAACTGGATAAATCTTTATCTAAAAATACCCTAGTTACATAGTTTATGAACTTTACCATGCCAACATGTTTTGCTCAGTTGATTTATTTCAAAACGTACATCTGGATATATTTTAAAGACAACATTCTAGCTACTGACATCGTATGCTTCTTCACTGTTAATCTCCGGTATGCAGTTAATAAGCAAAGAATTTTTTTCCTCAGAATATCATGACGTTAAAACTGAAGATATTGTTATGTTACTGTCATTTTTTCCCAAGGCAGATTATATTTTAGTTTTTAATTTTTTTTCATGGCGGACAGGATAGGAAACTGTATCAATAGTTCACTAGGTGTAGCAACTTTTTTATTGTAATTCTTTGATAATTTAAAGTACCAATTTCTTAAACGCAAATTTAATTTTTCAGTTATCTTGTACATCTGAATTTAAAGCACAAACTCTGTTGAATTATTCTCATGTAATGGTTTGCAATTATTAGCGCATTAGGGAGTTATAAATTGAGGTTTAAAACTGCCAGATATCTCTTCTGAACTAACCATTTCCTGTCTTTCCGCAAGTGCCAAACTACTACAACGACAGATTGCTACATAAGTAACTTTGTAAATCTAACAAGCTCTCTCGTGACACCACTGGCTTCAAACTGCAACTCGTAACTTGTGACGTCTTTCGTATTTTCTCCTCTTCACATAACCATACCACTGTAATATTGATATCCCTATTATTTGTTGTAACGGTTTCTCAATTATCATATCCCTGATTTCCTCATTTTTTATTCTTTCCCTTCTCATTACACCTACATCTCTGAAATTTAATTTCCATTACTTCTTCTCCCATTTTGTCTCTCTCTTTCGTCATTCATATTTCCGACCTATAAGTCAAAATTGACACAAAGTAATTTTGAAAGATTGGTTCCTTACTGTTTTACAACACATCCCTCTTCCATCTTCTAGTTTGACCTTTGGAAGAGACGTGGAAATAATGTTGATTCCGCGTGCATTAGCGTCATAGGAAGTACGTGGACATTCTTTTGTATAACGGAAGACGCGTCGCCTTTTATCATATTAAATTTATATCCTAGTACTTCAATCATGTATAAACCTGTTATCAAACCTTTAAAAGAATTGTAATAAAACATTACATTTTCGTTTAGGATATGATGGTTGTGGGGTTTATTCTACTAATCATGATGGAAATATCGTTATATGTTTCTTTTTGTATAAGTTGTCGAGGTTTATCCTTCTGAATAATATCCAAACTTTTACGTTGTGATGTCATTCACTGGTGCCTAACCTAAAACGATTAATTATTCAAAGACAATCAAAAGTATTCTGGAGTGTAAATTTTTTTATCTTGTACGAAATGGTACACTTCAATGTGTAAATCTTCTTCTTTCATTTATGATCATCCTGTTTCCTCCATTTTCTTCAATCCAGCTTTCCAAATATTTGAAACACTCCACTTTATTCAATTTATCTTCTCTATGAATAAGTGATGTTTCTTTCGTGTCGTAATTACCCTTTCACTATTTCTCGCAGAGAACTTCATGTCATATGTGCAATCACCCTCTCCCAAACTTCTAGCTGATCCTTCACTTCTCTTTCATTTTATCCCAAAACTAGCAGGTCATCAGCAAATAACATTGCTTTCGTTCTTCTTTCTCCAATACTCTGCACCATTTTCTTCAATATTTCATCCATAACTATTATAAATAACAGGGATGAGAGTGAACTTCCTTATTTTAGACCATTTTTCAACTGAAACCAAACGGCCCTATCAGTTCCCACTTTGACACAGCTTGTATTATAGTCATCCATATCGTCACTACTGTAAATGAAAACACCGTCTATGAGTAACTAGTTTTGCTGTTCGTCAAACACAAAGTGTAAATTTCAATAAATTTTGAAACAGTGGTATAGTTACCTCCAAAAAAAGGGTAACAATAGTTATTCCTACAGTTATGTGGAACCACAACTATAGTTCTGGTCACGAAAAGGTGCAAATGGAGCCATTCCTTCCCACCATGTAACTGTCTCAACCATAAGTCTCACTGACGATGTCCCATTCCACAAGGGCGAAACGTGTCTGAGCATATATGAATAAAAAAGTTGCTGATAGACGGTGTTCTCATTTACAATTGTGTAAAAAGCAACTGCGGAAGGATGGCCAATTTACCACATAATATCTTCACTATTTCCTATCTCTTTCTTTACTGATTTTTCTCTCATTGCCTCCCACACCTGTTTTGGTTGAGGCTATCATACGCCGTTTCAATGTCCGAAAGGTCCTCACCCGATCCTTACCATAATTGTAGTGTCGCACTTGTTGTTGGCTCACAACAAATACGATGTCAATAGTTGACCTTCTTAGTCGGAATCCACACTGTTCCTCTCTTAGCTGCCTTTCAATTGCTCTTCTTATTCTGCTCTCCAAAACTTGATATTTACAGTTTCGAAACAGCTGCAGTGGCTGGTATTACATGTGACGTCATCTGGTGCGACAGGAGGCCTCTCTCCGGTAGTTCTCCGGGTGGCGGTCCCCGGAGTTTCTCCGGTTGGGGCGCTTTAAAGCAGATTAGCCGGAGCAAGTGGCCGAGACTGCAGATCAAAGCACTGTGCGGGCAGTGGCGGCCCCGGCGAGGGAAACACGAACCGGGGTGCCCTGCGGGACCGAGTCCCACCAACCGCGCGTTAAAAGCTCCAATTAACGCCCCGGGTAGCAAAAAGCAGACCGCACGCAACGCTTACAGTCGAGTGCGGAGATGTGCGCTATTTCTGCTCTCCGATGGCGATTGTGGTGGCCTGGCTTCCACGTGAGCGCCCATAAACCACTACTGTGACTCAGGAGCAGGCGGCCCCAGTCGAGGGTCTCTCCGTCTCTCTCGAGACTAACACCACTCACATACACACACTCACATACACATACACACACACGAGCAATGAGAGGGAGAGAAGTTTCCACGAGCACAGTGACAAATGGGCGAAATCTCACGGGACGCAGCTAACGGAAATCGGGGACATCAAAATAAGTTCTGTAAAAAAGACGTATAAGTTATCTACAGGGTGTTACAAAAAGGTACGGCCAAACTTTCAGGAAACATTCCTCACACACAAACATAGAAAATATGTTATGTGGACATGTGTCCGGAAAGGATTACTTTCCCTGTTAGAGCTCATTTTAGTTTCGTTAGTATATACTGTACTTCCTCGATTCACCGCTCGTATTGTGGACGGCTGTGATACAATACGCCATTCTCCAGGGCTGCATCAGCGCATCAGGGATTCCATGCGACGGAGGGTGGATGCATGTATCCTCGCTAACGGAGGACATTTTGAACATTTCCTGTAACAAGGTGTTTGAAGTCACGCTGGTACGTTCTGTTGCTGTGTGTTTCCATTCCATGTTTAATGTGATTTGAAGAGAAGTAATAAAATGAGCTCTAACATGGAAAGTAAGCGTTTCCGGACACATGTACACATAACATATTTTCTTTGTTTGTGTGTGAGGAATGTTTCCTGAAAGTTTGGCCGTACATTTTTGTAACACCCTGTATATGCTCTTGATCACTTTAGGAGGTTTATTTTATACATAACATTTCAGCACCAGTATCTTTATTTTTTTATTTTTTTGTTGTCAGTCTTTCGACTGGTTTGATGCAATCCTCCATCCCTTCCTTTCATCCTGTGCTATCATCTTCATCTCTACATACCCCTTACAACCCACGTCCTCAATTATCTGCTTCAGATATTCTAATCTCTGTCTTCCTCTACACTTCATACCTTCGACTTTTCCCTCCACCAGCAAATTAACCAATCCAGCATGTCTCAAATTATGACCTACCAGCCTGTCTCTTCTTTCTGTAGGATTCTTCTACAAACTTCTTTCCTCACCCATCATTTCCAAAACTCGTTCATTTCTTACTTTGTCTGTCCACTTAATTTTCAGCATTCTTCTGTAGCACCACATTTTAAATGCTTCAATTTTATTTCTTTCCGGTATTCCTAAGTCCATGTTCGCTACAATAAAGTGCTGTGCTCCACACATAGAGTTTTAAAAAGTTCTTTCTAATTCCTAGATTAATATTTGAAACTCCATAACGAATGGAAATTGTACACATATGAATATGAGCTTTTTTACTCAATATTGTTCGTACTACAACTTCATTTAATACTTACCATTCTTACTGAAACACCCTGCATATTACTTCAAGATTTTTTTTTTTTTTTTTTTTGACCAGCCACCTTTTTCCTTTTATACTTGAATCGATAGGTGAGGCATCATTTTAAAGATTAAGTTCTCCACTTTGGTGACATCATTAATTAAGAAAGGAATTTATCGAGATTAATCCTGTAAAAGGCAGTAAAGACCACGTGTATGCGGCAGTTAAGAGTCAAGCTGCTAGGCTTCAGTGGCGTCGATAAGGAGTGAGCGCATTATCGCTAGATAGAAACACCACATATTAAAATTTTCGCTCGGGCGATCAACGCTTTACCGCTAGATATTTCTGTTGAAAAATAAACAGTTGCTACAAAATGAGTTAGTTCAGTGCCAAGCTGCTATGTTTTGAAAGAGTCATTAAAGAGTAATCGGATTATTGCTATATAGTAGAACCACATATTACAGAGGAATTAATAAATTGTGTTTGTTTTCTGGAGTGAGTAAGTTTTCGGGTACTTTTATTTCTGTTAGGGAAACATTTCATCATTTCTAATTGTTTCTTAAGACGTTTTAAGTGTTTTGCTACGAACCTATTTCAGTTGACAAACAAACAATTTTCACAAAATGATATAGTTTACAGTCTTTGTCGACGTTGGCTTCACCTTCACGGCCAGCGTGGAAGTAAACTATTGCATGTAAATTATATTTTTTTTTGTGTTATAAATTACCGCAAGCAACATAACTTATTTTAATGTTTTCTAAATGCTCCATAAGACATTGTAAGTGTTCTGCTGCGTACCTATTTCAACTGCCAAATAAACAATTGTTACATACGAGCTGGATCTCTTTCATACTACGGCAAACCACCCACTAACCTCGCGTTCAGATTATATCATTCGCGAAAATTTCGCAAGGGTCACCTAGTTATAATTAAAACCTGAACCTAACACCTAGTAAAAGAAACAAATGATAACGTTCGTAAAAAGCGTTTCTTTTTTAAATGATAATTAAAATTGTTTTACCACACTAGAGCACACGCCTTGGTGACAATTTCCTAAACCACTTACTCTCCCATTTCATAATTCCTTTTTAAACTTAAATTCTTACAGTATGACCGCCAATCTACCTATAAATTCGGCCTGTAATACTACAGTTGGTTTTATATTTGTACGTTTGACTTTTTTATTAACCAGACACACCCCTGGCCTAAAGCTACGTTAAACCTGTCACTTGCCATCTCTCATTTCATTTTACAGTCGGTTATTTTTTTTTATTTTTTTTTGTTTTTTGTATATATATATATATTTTAAATTCTTCTATCTCCCTTTATTTTCAATTATAACTTTTTGAACTAAGCTGCACAGAGATTATATTGATTTGTTTCACTTTTATCGCTGGTCAAGCCTTCCCCCCCCCCCTTCTTCCACTACCACGCATTTTCCGCCTGTGCTTCATTCATGTGGCGGGCTCGGATGTGACCACATCTTTCCCCCTGCCATATGTCTCGCCTCCTACATGAATAAGACTTAAGTCGAAATATTGTGTAATTCTTTTGTTTTTGTGTTTTTACGTGTCTCGCCCTCCTGCCTTCATCTGTGGTAAGTGACGGGTAACTGTTTATTTTCCCTATCCTATCTTATTTATATATATATATTTAATTTATCCTCAAACATTTCGTAAGCTACCAGTAAGATTAAACTAGTGCTTCTAAAAGAGGAAAAAACTTCTTAAGATAACAGTACGTTACTTATTTCTTTTACATAACTTCTTTTAATAAATTATAACTAAATTCTTAGCGTCCCTTGTATCATTATTAACAGTCGGAAGATCACAAAGTTCAATATAAGCATCATAACTGTGACTGGTATAAGCTTAATCAGCCCAAGATGGTAAGAACCACCCAGACATCTACTTCAGAATTATAATTTTGCCAACCGAGGGTGGTAACAGGCATTTTCTACTGAAAACGTAGTTTCCCACCCAGAAATGGCCATATTTTAAAGCAGGTCAGTTATATTTTTTCACGCTCCAATTGCTCGTCCCGTTGGCTCTGTTAATTGCCTCGCTGTACGTGTCCGGCGCTGACACGGGTTCAGGGGTGGGTGAACGGTCTATGATGAATACACACACTATCCAGTAATCCACACATACGAGCACACTCGGGAGGGCACCGGAGAACTACACCATTTCATCTTACCAAGAGAATTTCGATGGATGTGTATATCCTCCATAGTAGCCAGTAGTAGTAGTAGATTGAATCGGGCATGGCATGGTAAGAAGATGTTGGTATTATATTAGTATATTTAGAATCATACGGTCAGCGGCTCAGCATAAGTATTTAGATGATAGCACTTTATAAGTTTTTGGGTTAGTTTAACTGCTAAATGATGGCGCTTGCAAAGCGTAGCGATATCCGCCATGTACTCGTATAGAAAGAATCAATGTGGCGTTTATTTTTTGACTTATGGTTTGCGAGGTATATACTGGGCACAATTGCTTATTTCATGAAGACTCAGTATTCTCACCCCCCCTTTCTGCCAACTGACCTTGTATTTTTTTTATAAATTTTAGTTCACATAATTAATGGGAGCCCCCAAATGGAAAAGCAAGTGGTAAGGGAATGATAGCAAATAGTATATGCACCCAGACTGCATTGTTACAAGCTTAAGATATACAATACATTTGAGAAAAACAGTATACTTCACATTCAGAGTCATTTAAAGTGATAACTTGCTAGAACCAATTATTTTTGGTTTGCTTAGTCAATGCTTGATTACAAGTTCAACGAATAATACTCTGTGTTATGGTGGAGCTAATTCTCGACATTCTAGTATATCAGAACCTATAAAGTGCTTACTTAATCAACCAATTAATATCCTTTTAAAGTATTGCATAAAACATGATGAATTCTACATTAAAAATAAGAATTTTTATATTACTTTTATTACGTTACTTTTAGAATAAATAGGATATTATTATTATTATTATTACTCCGCGATTCACTAAAAGTGTGTGGCGGATGGTGTATTGCACCTATCAAAAAGGGTGATAGTTTGGAAGGGATATACGGGATATGGTAGGAGGTGCCCATGGGCTATTGTGAGGAACCATCCCAGCATTCGCCTGGAGTGATCCGGGAAAACCATGGAAAACCCTGATAAGTATGGCCGGAGAGCTTTATCGAAAGTTACTCCTGTCGGATTTTATGTTTACTTGCCCGGTAAATCCTTTATATTACATGTCCTAACCGCTCGTGGGAAAAATGAGTACAGAAATGAATCTGTTCTGGTCCTGATTTCTCTTATCTTATTTTCGCGGTCATTCCGAGGTATGAATGTTGCTGGTAGCAATATTTGCTTGCTGTCATTCCGAAATACGTCAATCTTGAATTTTTCAATTAGCTTCCGTCTAGAGCAACACCATCGGTGTTCCAGGTCTTCCCAACCAAGCTCCTTCAACATCGCACTTACGCTTTCCCTTCAACTATATATACCTGTCACGAATCGGGCGGCTCTTCTTTGGACCTTCTCTAATGCCTCCATTAACAACAATATTCTAATTGAAGACGTACTAGTGACTTGCATACAATCGATTTAACTTCCGGAGTAAATTGATTTAAATTATGACCTAGATATCGGAGCATACGATTTGATTTCCCTATTACATTCTAGCTATGCTCATTCCAAGACAAATTATTACGAATTGTTACCCTTAGGTGTTTAGCGGAATCTGCCGTTCTAAGGGCAGTATCATTAATTGGATATTCATAGTTAAATGGTGTCACCTTTTTACTTACACGCATGACTTGGCACTTTTTAGCGTTTAACTCCAACTGCCAATCTTTACACCATAATATCGTCTTGTAACAAAGCGCAGTCGTCCTGGGTTTTGATTTCACGATAAATAATAGCATCATCGGCAAATAATCTTTTCATCCCCTCTATTATGACGCATAAATCATTAATGTATAAGAGAAACTTATAAGCTGATTCTGCCTTTAAACAGAAAGCCACCAGACAAATAGATATCGTTTCGAAGTGCTGTATATTCAGAGTTCTCAATGTAGAGTTTGCTATCCTTGAGAACTGCAGTAATCAGTATTTAACGCGATTATAGGAAGAGGTCGTTTATATAGTTAAAGCTTCTCGGTTCATCGACGTCTATGGCATTATAGCCGTAATGTGGTAAGTAACTGCAAGTACTTCAGCTATGGCCATTTGTAGCAACAATCTAAGAATTTACCTGCAGAGATTTAGATAAACTGAAATTTGAACTACCGGATCCGGAATTGAACCCGCATCCTGAGGAATGGCAGGCCAGAGTTAGCACGCTCATCCATGATGATGCATCATGTGAAGCTGACAATTCTCGATAAAACATTTTGTCTCTGGGTTTAGTACATACATGTTGTCACGTCCTTCCGTTTGGTCCACGTTACGTAGCCATAACAACTGTTATTTTTGTTTCCAGTAGCGAGGGACCTTCCTCGAGGGAAATACACGCGGTCGGACCGAATGGGACATAAACTTTGTCGACCCGCCAACACTCTCACTCGAATGAATACAGCTTCATGAAACCCACCTGAGGGATACTACAAATTCATAACCTAGTTCTAAAGTGAGCTGGTACAGTCGGAGACAGAATTACCAATACCTCTAACCTACCGATTATGCTTCGCTCAAGACACAAATACAGTACCAAGAGATACAGCATAACTGGTAGGAGATACACTTAATTCTAGATAAAATAGTTCTCAGTAACTACGGACGGAAAAAAGTTCGCATTTATAAGAGTTTCGCAGATGCTCATAGTTTAAGATAAGAGTTGTGCAGTTAAAATAGTTACAAATGACATTTTTTAGCCGTAATAATTACTAAAACAAAGCAATAGCTCAATTTTTGAGGAAAATCATAACTTTTCTCTTATCGTTGATTGCCGTAATAATGTTATTATTATTATTATTATTATTATTATTATTATTATTATTATTATTATTATTATTATTATTATTATTATTATAAGCAGTGAACACTTCAATAGCAAATGTAGTTACATGACAAATGATGAAACATCTCACGATATCACGCAAAGAAAAACTGTAGAACAGTTTAGAGAGTTTGAAAGAACCAGATCAGTCTGTTTAGAAGCGTTATAGAGTCGTGTATGACGAATAAACACAAAGATTATGCGTTTATAGAAAGCGTTTTAACTGAAATACGCAAATAATGATGTAAGACGATTAATTATCTATCTACTTCAACGATTCCTTTCATTTTTCACCATAGATTTTCCGAAGTTAAGATTATCTTGTTCGAGAATGGTAATGTTTCTTTGAAAATAAAATCAATTAATACAACACAATGTAAAACTAGTCGTCACATTGGGTTTTACCTGAAATAAACAAAGTATTTGTGGTGTTTCGGTTAATTTCATGTTCAGAAAACCTAAGCTTCCAACGTTGTCCTATCTCTACATATTTATACTTCGCCGCTGAGAACAGAACATATTTCCACTACTTTCGGCTGCCAGCAGTGTACGGTTTAACCCAACTGGGGCAACTTTAGTCGCCAACATTAACTCTTGTATCTCGCTATGCCTCTAATACTGTCTGTAGCCTCTCACTCCGGCGAAATACCACCCCAAACTCGCTCGGATGGCCCCCTTTTTTGTCCTGCCACATCCACACCTAATTCCTACACCAGCTGTCTGGTCTCTGGGGTAGAAAAACAAGAAAAATTAGTAAGGGGAAATATTTATGTACCCTTACCAGCAAAGTGATCCCTAGACGACAAAGACGAAATATACAAGATGAAAAAACAACTAGGAGAGAAGGACGATACTTAGAATAATGGCACCAAGCTGATGTACGTATATATCTCCTTAGGGGACGTCCATAAATTACGTGAGGCGAAATTGGTGGGGGGGGGGGGCGAAATTTCACCAAATTTCACCAAGGGGGAGGGGGTCAACGGAAATCTCACGTGATGCTTTGGATTTTAGGGGGGGTTTTTCGTCGAAAAATGGGGTGTAATCGGCTTTGGAAGGGTGAGACCAAAAAAAAAATCTACAAAAAGTTGCGAGGGCGACTTGTATGTGGAGTCTCCTGGAGCAGATCTCAACAGAGGGTGGAGGGGGGCGGGTTGTGTGTCGAACCTGATCTCACGTAGTCTCACCACGTATTTTATGGATGCCCCCTTATTCACCTGCTGATCGAGAGGTGACGCTCGAGCCTAGTATTCGAGAATGCGGATTCAAACCACATCCTTCCATCCAGATATTAGTTTTCCATTGTTTCCCTAAATCAGTCCTGGTTAATGTCGAGATAGTTCCTTCTAAAGGCCATGGGCAATTTCCTTCCTGATCGTAGTCACCGAATGAACTTGGAGTTTAAGAGTCCAAATAAAAACTTTTTACCGGTCGCTATCCGATTAAAACATTTGTTACAAAAGCAGTAATAATAAGGCGAATTGATCACGAGAAATCTCACAAACAAAAATTATTGGGTCTCTTTAGCGTATTTTGGTCCTTTGACATTTTACGTTTTCAAAGCAGGGTCTCATTTCGCGGACACCGTGTATGACGCAACTGTATTTTTCTTACAAACTTCTATTAAGGGAAATGTCACTCACATTAAGGATTGTACTTTCAACATCGAAGTTGCGTTTCGTTGAAGTCGGTGCTGCACAGTGTCTCGAAGGATCTTAGTTTGCGTGTTGTGGACCTTACATAATTAGTTATTGAAATTCATTTATCAAAAGGTCAGACTTCTTTCCATTTTTTTTTGTGAACAATACTATCCCAGACGTAAAGATCTTGCAGTCGAGGTCCCATAAAACTAAAAGGGTTAGATGCAGGGAACAGGTTGGTTTAGGTAAACATAGACCCTATCCATTCTCTCGCTCACTGCCGAAGCTCCAAATGTTCGGCACAAAATGTGTACATTTCGCGGGTGACAGGTTACGACCTGTCTCATTGCGGTACGTGCGGTTGCGACGCCGCGGGTTTATTTGTTTCATTTGCGAGTTGATCGTGTCACGACATGCATTATTCATTCGTTGTTACATCAAATTGTATTGCTAAAAAATATCACCATTTGTTCGCCAGAAGTTTTACAAAACGTCACCATTTAATAAAAAAATCACCTACTTGGGAATAAAATGAGATTTGTAATGAAGAACCTTCACTATAAACTGGAGTACTGAAAATTAATCCCGTCTCTAAAGACCTCGCTGTTGAGAGACGTTAATCAGATAAAAAAAAATAGTTGTGAAGAGTCTAGTAGTGCCGATGATGATTCTTAAGAAAAGACATATGAATGAGAATGATAAAACGATTGAGATAAAAGACAATTTCTGGAACTATTTTGAGGAAGTCGCTTCAGAAAATATGCAAAATGTCAAGGATGTGAAGAAGAAAAGTGTTATTGCAAATGAGATTAATTTTTATATGAAAACTGTTCGCCTACATCGGACTGTAGGCCTTTACATGTGATTGCCAGCAAACGCAAAACAGTATCCAAGCCTGACAGAATTCGCCAAGGTTTATTTATCATCTACACGGTGAGAAGCTATATTCAGAAGCGGATATAGTATATGAGAAAAAGAGCGATAATTTGCTATCGACAAATGATGAAAAAATCGTTTTCATAAATCACAACTTACCATCTCAAAGATTTTAAGTATTATTAAATGTAATAATTTGTGATTAAGAAATACACTTTTTAGTGATATGTGCGGTTTTTCTTATGATTTGATATTCGGCAGAATAGTACGCAACTTTCGGCTGAATACCAAATATTAAAAAAGTAGACGAATTTTCGTGGCATGTCTACCAATAACACAGCTGGTGAGACTAGGCCTTGTCCTACCACTAAATGTGTGTCATCTCTTTGCAATAGATGACACCAGCGTCTTCATACAGCTATGTAGCTTCTTAAAGAACTGAGAGATCAACTTAGAATACTGAACTTCCCTATAGACACCATTATTTGCACTATTGTTTTATATACAGTATTCAATAAATGAAACACCATCACAAAGTTTTTAATAGTAAGTGAATACGGTGGTAGTGGCCATGAAGTTGCATCTCTTTGTAGATGGTGCTACACATGATCTCAAAAGATTGCATGTAGTTGGCCTTACAAAACTGATTACAGAAATTCATTCATCAAAAGATCATGTCAGACTTCCTTCCCGTTCTTTGTGAAGAATAACATCCTATACCTAATGATGTTACCGTCGAGGACCGTAAAAATTTGGGTTGAATACAGGAGGCGGGTTTGTGTTGGCTCAGATAGACCCTGATCATTCAAGAGGAACTAGGGGATTAGGAAACATAACAGGAAGGAATTCTGTCATATCCTTTTAAAGGATTCGCATGGAGTGATTTCAGGAAATCATAAAAAACTGAAATCAGGATGTCTTACCTGGCATTTAAACACACTTTCACTCGAATCCTTGGACTTAGTGACATCCCTTAGATCAGAGTTTCTCAATATGTGATCGGCAGACAGATTACCAAAAATTTAGTTACACATTCATAATACAGAAATCTGTAAACGAGTCTAAGCCATATGCCCAGCTTTTTTAATGGCCACGAATACTTCTATGGCCAGACGAAAATCTGGTTTTTTCAGGATATGAGGATGCGATAGTAGCGTTCCTCCAATATGGGGCACCCAATAATTACGTTTCGTAAAGTAAGGGGGAGGGAGAGTGCGACAAAATTGAACTAATGGGGGGGGGGGACAGAAATCTCACCTTATCTTTTTAATTTCTTAAAGAACAGCAGAGCTTAAATAAAGCCTAAAAAGATGCCAATCCCAACGTTAGGAGGAGGGATATAACCAACCACCCTTGGATACTCTCCGTGGGAGAGGGGGGTCCGAGCAGATCTCACCAAATCTAACCAGGAGGGGGGGGGGGCGGGGGGATCTGGATTTTTAAAAAAAATGGACGCCGCTATAGTCCATTAATTTCCAGTTGGTTAAAAAAAATTGGCATGTAGATCGGTTGTAGTGTTGTATCCAGCCTACTATAACATTGTTATTCATTTGGTTATTATATACGAGTATTAAGACTCTAGTACATATTAAATTCAATATTGATAGTTCACTCCCAGTTTCGTAACTTGTCCTGTAGGAATTCAAAACATGCTTTAGATGTATTAAATTATAATTACAAAATAAAATATACTTTATTGCTTTACGGGCTATGTTGCAAATGTAAATATTGGCCCATTCAAGTTACTGGTCCGCAACATTTTTTTGATAATTTACTGGTCCCAGCCTCTCAGGTTTTCTGATTTAAACAAATTTGTAATGAACGCAAGGCACAACCTTTAGCCATAAAACAGAATGCTAGTACTGCATATTGTATTAACATGCTGTAATTACATTCAGGCCAAGGTTTGAGCCTTCCGTTCGTATTCCAATGTAATTTTTTTTTTTTTTTTTTTTTTTTTAAGCATTCGCCTAGAGTGGTTGAGGAAAACCACGGAAAACCTCAACCAGGATGGCCGAACGAGGTTTGACAATCGTCCTCCCGAATGACAGGTAGGAGGCCGTAAACGGCCTCTTCCCATCTCGGTCTTCCATCATCATCTTCGCCAGTCTCAGCATTAAAGCTGGTCGGTTGGGGGTTGTTGTCCTGAGACATTTCCTCCCTCAGTCTTCTCTTGAGTGGTCTTCTCTTCACTTCTGATTGGTCGTCTTGGTGGCGTATTATTAGTTGGTCCTTAGCGCTCCGTCAGCACCAATGGCCTGCTATGTTTGTCAGCGGCAGTTTCATATTCGCCGAGACAACTGACCAGTGGATTGGCAGAGTGATGTGCTGCTCTGTAGAATTTATAGGCATGTTGCCGGAACCTGTCAATGAGCTTCTCTGTTCCCGACGCCTCATGGACTGCGACGGTGGGGAAACGGTTGGGCAGATGTAGTGCCCGCTTCAATGTTCTGTTTTGCAGCACCTGCAACTTTCTCAGGTGGCAATTAGCAGCGTACCCCCAGACGGGGCAAGCATATTCAATTACCGGCCTAATCAAGGAGCAATAAATGGCAACTCCTAGGTGAGGTACCAACGAACTTTCGCGGTTAAGTATAGGGTAAAGAGAATGGAGCCGAGCACTTACCCTTTGCCTGATGTCCTTGATGTGAGCTCGCCATGTCAGCTTACAGTCAAGTGTTACACCAAGGTAACGAGCAGTTGGTGCCCAGGGAATGGTTTTACCTCTGAGCTGAAGTTGCGGGTGAGGTAGTTGCTCACTACGGCGTCCTAGGCGTCGCGTCAGCATAATCGCTTGCGTTTTGACAGGGTTTATACTTATCCGCCACCTTCTGGCCCAGGCTATCGTCTGCTGAAGAGCTTCCTGCAATCGTCTCGTCGCGATGGCTCTGCTACGGCTGGATGTAAAGAATGCCGTATCGTCGGCGTACGTGGCTGTTTTCACATTCACAGGTGCTGGAATGTCGGCTGTGTACAGGTTATAAAGAACTGGTCCCAGCACTGAACCCTGTGGTACACCTGCACGAATGCGCCGTCGTGTTGACATGGCATCACCAACCCTGACGCAGAATGTGCGCCTTGACAGATAGCTGCGGATCAATTTTACGTAGGGTCCAGGCAAGCCCCATTCGTACAACTTGCAGAGCAGACCCGTATGCCACACTGAGTCGAATGCACGGGCGACATCGAGCAACACCAAACCACAATAGCTTCTCTCGTTGAAGGCCCTTGTGGCTGCCTCTATAACACGCATCAACTGCTGCGTTGTGGAGTGCCCTCTACGGAACCCAAATTGATGATCGGGTATGACGCCTGCAGCCTGGATGTAGGTGTCAATACGCTTCAGCAGATTTCGCTCGAACACTTTGCTGAGCGCGGGTAGCAGGCTGATTGGCCGGTAATGCTGGGGAAAGATTGGATCTTTCCCAACCTTATGAATACCGACCACGATGGCATGCTTCCATGCTCTCGGGAAAGTCTGATGTCGCAGGATGGTATTGAAGAGCCGCGTCAAGTAGTTGATGGCTTCTGGTGGTAGATTTCTGAGTGCTCGATTGTCCACTTGGTCATGCCCAGGTGCCTTTCGCGGATACAACCCGGCGATGTAGCTAGCTACCTCCTGCGGCTCAATCGCAATGATGTCATGGTCATCATTGGCTGACATGTACCGTCGCAGTCGGCGACGTACTGCTACAATGTGGCGGTCGTCAACGTCGTCATCGACGGGCTGGAAATTTTTCTCAAAACTGTCAGCGAGCGCGTTAGCCTTGTCTTCCGGTAGAAATACAAGACCACGTTCGCCGTGGAGTGGTGGTATCGGCTTCCTCCGGCGGGTGAGTCGCCTAGTTTCGTTCCACATGCTGCCATCGTTTGGTCGCAGCATTGCAACACGTGCGGACCACTCACGATTTCTGTGTTCTACCAACGCTGCCTTCAGCTCTCGCTGCAGTTGATTGAGGAGGCGGCGAGTGGCACGGTTCCTCGTTAGTTTCCACTCCTTGGCGATCCGATTTTTGTTTCTGATCTGCGCAATGAGGTGCGGTGGAAGCTGGCAGGAACGTTTTATGCGTGTATGAACCAGTGGTGTGGCGACTTTTGTAGCTTCATTTACGGTGTTGGTGAAGAATCTCAGAGCCTCCTCAACATTTCCTTCCACTGTACCGCTTTCCAGTTTAGTCGCTACGACTTCCCTAAACCGGTCCCAGTCGGTCCGCTTGTAATCAGGAATTGGGTGATTGTTTGGCTGCCACTCCCCAACGTCGACCTCAAGTAGCACAGGAGAGTGGTCCGAAGATAGTCTGTTAAGGGTTGTTGCCGAAACAAAACCTGTGATTCCCTTTGTTATAACAATATCAAGAACATCAGGCCGGTTTCCATTTGCAGGATGATGCGTTGGTTCTTCAGGTGCCCATACACATAGGTTGTGGCAGTGGGCCAGGCGTCTTAAGAGGTTACCAGCCGGATTGGCAGTTCTGCTATGCCAATCCTGGTGCTTTGCATTCATATCTCCACCAATCAGGATTTTACCAGGAAGTGTGATAAGGGCGGCGATGTCTGCTTCTTCAAGCACTCTGCGTGGTGGTCGGTAGGCTGCGACGACGGTGATAGCGCCTGAGGATGTTTTCACCTGAACCGCGACAGCCTCTACCTGCTGAAGAGGAGGAAGAGGGACTTCACAGTGAGGAATACCGCGTTTAATGTACAGCGCAACACCCCCACCGGCCGTCAGTCGGTCTTTCCGGTAGCAGCAGTAGTTTGGTGTTGCCGCCCGTAGGCAAGGTTTCAAGTGGGACTCGCTGACGAGGCAAATGTCCACATCTTCTTCCCGCAAAAATTGTCTAAACTCAAGTAATTGTCCATGAATGCCGTTAGCATTCCACACACAGAAAGTGAGGCTATGAATGTGAGGCCTCCTATTCATGGTTGCGTTGCTGGGTTATGGAGGTGTTGGCAAGCGCCGACGTCACTGCAGCTGTGATGTCCGAAGACATTCTATCGAGCCGCGTTAGGAGGCTGACCATCATGCTAAGTATATTCTCAAGCATATTGACTTCATCTGGATGCTGGTGTGGTAGACCTTGTCTTTTCTGACGCTTTGGTGGTACAGTCTGCAACGCTATCGGTTGTTCGGACTTTGCAACTGGGCCTTGCTTCACCGGCTGAGTCGAAGTGTCTTGGTGCTGTGGCTGTTTGGGGGGAGAAACATGAATCACATCTTTGGTTACTTCAGCGAAGGATAAGTCTGATTGCACTTTGGATGATGCCAGTTTCTTGCCCTTCTGCTTCTTCGTTTTCTTCAATTTCTGTGGATTCGGTTTCGTTGATTTTGATATTTCACTGATCTCCGACATTTGTTGTTGGTTTGACTGCTGTTGTAGATGCCTCTGAGGAGCCTCTGTCCCCACTCCTCTTTGACGATCGCGGGCTCGCTTATAGGCTGGACAGCCTTTCCAACTGGCAACGTGGTTGCCGTGGCAGTTTCCACAGATTGGTGGGTCACGGCCCTTCTGCGTGTGGCAGTCTTTTGCGTCGTGTTGCCCTGCACACTTGACGCACACCGGGCGCATTTTGCAATGGCGTGCCACATGGCCAAACAACTGACAATTGAAACATTGCTGCGGTCCAGCCGACGATCGCAGTTTCTCTGTCGATACTCTGAGGTGGCACAGCTTGTCAACCTCAAATATTGTGCGATTTAAGGGCAGGTCTGGTAATACTACTAGGAAAAGCGGCATTACATCTCGGTCTTCCAATGTCAAGTGCACCAGATAATATATAATGAGCTGAAAACACTTCAACTGCGAGTAGTTTATTCTGCTGAGCGCGATCGCCGCTAATACAATTCAATGAATTTTTTATATTGATTTAAACATTATGAAGCCAAGGATCCTTAGACTGAAATCAGGTATATTTTATCTTAATGTGGCACCGAAAATAAAAAACGTATCTGTTCGTCTGCCATTCATTGTTGGTCACATTATGACACATATTCCAATCCTATGCAGCCTATTGTCTGTACGGAAAAATACGATGTATTTCATTTAAATTTGTTGTAGAGAAGCTGAGAAATTAACGTATCAACAAATTAGTATCCATTTAATGGTAAGTTATTTCACAAGTCAAAATGTTTCTACATCTATATCCATACTCTGTAATTCACAAATATTGTAGCTGGAGGAGGCGGCTTTGCACCAAAGCTAACTCTCTGCATTATAATACCGAATAACACGAAGAAAGTAAGAAGAATACATATAAACATCACTACGAGATCTTATTTCTCTAATCTTATCTCTCCTGTAATTGCGACCTAAATATATTGGTGGACAAAGTATTACATTGCACTCGTAAATAAGGGAAGATATTCGCTTATTCGTCAAAAATTTCAAACGAAACCGACGGAGCCTGCCTGCCAGACAATCCAAGCTCAAACTATCTCTTAACTCTGTAGGGCTTCCTTAAGGAACGTGAAATGTTGCCACGAACCAAGCGACTTTTCTCTGTAATTTCTCTATAGTGTCAATCAGTTCCTCGCGATAAGGATCTCAAACTCCATACCAGTAATCCAAATGTGACCCCTCGAGACTTTTGCATGCTGTTCCCTTTGTATGGGCGTTATAATTCTTCAAAATACGACTTATCAGTCGTAATTTGAAATTAGCTTTACCTATGATTGAAGTTATATGCAGATCCCATTACAATTTGCTTTGTTCTATTACGCAGAAATATTTCAGGGAATCATCCATGTCAGTAACTGAGCTGTTTACTTTATAGTCGCGAATAAATGGATTCATTTTGTTACTTACGCGCATCTCCTTGTGCATATTGCTATTTATTGTAAGTTGGCCATTCGCCGCACCATTCCGAAATAACATACGGTTTGCGCTGTATTTCCAGCCTGAAGTCATTCAATGCTTCAACTGTCAAGGTTTCAGCCATTACGCGAGGCAGTGGACAATGAAGCACAGATGAGTTAGGTGCGGTGAACAACATCTGCCTGCAGTATGTCCCAGGACGAAGGAAGATCCAGTATGCTGCAACTGTGGGGGACGTCACGCAGCCTGTCACCGTGGGTGTCCCAGCAGGAGACGTCTGCAGCGGAGGAAGCAAGCGAGCTGCCGTGCAGAGTCAACTCCTGACATGCAGCCTTAAAGAAGGGCTCGCCACCGCGGGAGACTAGATCAAGTCGTCGTCAGACCGCCAAAATCACTGCTACGCCCAGCGATACAGACGGGCCAAGTAACCTCGTCCAGAATGTCAACCCGAACTCCACCCGGCCGAACATCCAGCCGACATCACAGATGCTGCGAACACAGCGCAGCAGATAAGCAGTGTGTTTCGCAGCTGATAACCATTATCGAGTTGGTGACGCAAGTCATAGCACGTGGAACTGCGAGCTCGGCCGCTACGACCTAGCAGCCGATCGCTTCATGAAGACACACCACAACATCATCAATTATCAAGATTATCGCCAACCCAGAAGAAACATCTAAAGAGAAGCTTTAACCAATCAACTGCTTTTGGAGTAAATGTCTCAGGACAAACACTCCGTCGTAAACTGCAGATGAATAAATGGCAGCGAATGGCACCCTTCCTGCAAAACAATCGTCAGAACACGTTACTTCCCTATAGTTATCTGCATCATCAGAGAGCATTCCACAAATTGATTTTGACGTCGACTTCGAGATCGTTTGTAAAATTAAGAAGTGAAGTGGTACTATTACACTTTCTTTAGAAATGCATGAAGTAACATCTACTTAGATTAGCAAAGGCATCCCCGTGACCAACCTCATATTGCGACGGACCATTTAGATCTCTGGCATCTATTCACAAATCTGATCCGATATACCTGTCGCGTGGTTGACCCAGCTTTGTGACAATTACCCGACGTGAGGTACTAACACTCAATGCCGTCAGCTGTTGAAGATGTTTTTGGACTATATCTGTAAGGATTTAGCTAGGAAAGAAAAAACGGAGACCTAGCAGCAAACTTACTACAATGGTGTAGGTAGGTCCTTGGAATGATTACAAGAGATTTAGTTAAGCGAGTTTACTCTGAAAACTGACTGGAGGCGTTCGTTACTCTTAGGTGATATGAAATTGTTACGCAGGTCGGAGATGCTCCGATAGTGATAAAATGGTAGATCAGTCGATCCCAAATGGTAGCTATTGCTTTTCTGAGCCAGCCGAGGAGAACATTGGTGCTGTTGGTCTAAAATGGTGTTTATTCCCTAATTACAGAACTGCTCACCGCAATTTTACATCGCTAACTGCCTTTGTCACTTTTGCACAAAATGGTTTCTCTGAGTCTAGAAGTGGGGGACGGACGTTGTAACTGGCTAGACTATCATGCAGCTGTCACATGGACAGTACAGAAGGCGCCTGCTTCCTTCGTGCACGCACACTATGATTCCCACAGCTAACTGCAACGCTAGGTTCGACCTTTGAGGATAGCATCATGTGGCAGAAAGGCAGCGGCTTAATGCTAAGCTGCTGGCTTGGTTCAGAAGGCAAACTAATTTATGAAATAATTGCATAACCAGTAATGGTAGTACAGGGAAGTAGATTTATTAATTTGAAATGAATAATCATAAAAATCAACGATGCCCCAGAAATAGGTTACAATATTTACTCCCAGATTCATAAAATTAAAAAAGGCGACCTGCGGAAATATCAATTTTATCAAAACCACTCATTTAATTATGTTTTGAATATCATAAACTCTAGATATGTCGCTATTGATTAACTAAAAACCTTACAAGAAATTTTGAAAGAAGTTTAAGATTTTTTTGGTACAAAAGGGAGAAGTGGTATTTTTTCATTTTTTTTTCGTAGTGTCAAAAAAAACGGTGAAATAAAAAGTAAAATCGGTATTATTTGAGGGACGAGTTATTACCATCGATTTTAACATTTTTGATAGCTTTTGAATTGATAAAAATTTAATTTGTACGGAATAGCATAAAACTGAAATGTTTAGCTGCGTTTCCTGTAATTATTCAAGTCCATTGAGTATCCAAAATGATCTGTTAGCACTTTTGTAGTCAATGAGTTTTGAGTCAGCCCTTCGGCATAATCGCACTGATAGAGCTCTACAAAAAATAATACATAATTTTGAACTATATTTTATTTATTTGTTCAAATGGAAAATCGTTTTGTATTGAGAAATTGTACGATAATTATAAAATAAACATAATTGTCACTATTTAGAGTCAGATAATTCCAGTGAAAACAGGAATGTCAGACAACAAAATTGTAGAAATCAAAATAATTTCATAAGAGTTTATCATTAAGCACTTAATAACTAATAATAACATTGAAGCCATAGCTACAGAAAAATGAAAATAATTACAGAAAAGAAAAAACGGAACAGATAATAGAGAGAGAACCAAGTAACTATAGAAGTGGTTATTCACAACGGAAGTTACAATTCCGATTCTGACCGTCCAGCGTCAAATACTATTTTCGAATGGACAAAACGGAAGAAGACATTATTACTCAGCCTAACCTAATTGACTCAAACTTCAAACAATGGGTAATAACAGGATCATCATCGACCATAGATATCTATTAAACTAACAAAATACGACATTCGAAAGATCGTAAAAATTTGGAAACTTTCGTTTTCTACAAACGGTTATAAGATTGGTGCATCATGCTTCAATTTTATTTACCATTAAATGGTAGAATAACTTAGATTTCCAACTGTGGTTGAAAATTTTTCAAATTCATCTCGTTCTTCCAAGAATACCGAAAATTATGCTCTTCTATCTTTGTGTCCGACTGTATAAGCACAAACGGACGCATGTAATCACTTCACTGTTTTGGATAACCATCCGGAAGTCGATAGGATGGAAGCTCCATTTTAAAAAATAACAGTAGCATAAAAAAAAATGCAGAAAAGAGTGAAACTGGAGTAAAAAAAACTATTATACTGTTACAGTCATTCGGTTTTACCGGGTAGTGAAGCTATTTTCATCACTTTTTAATATTTCCTCATTTCCTACAAAACTCTTATCCGCAAAGAATTTTGTATCAAAATATTTTCTGCAGTCCAATTCTGCGTACGGTAATAGTAATCTCGTAAAAAAAGAGCCAAACATATTTTCTACTTGTTTTTATGTAGAAATAAAACATCTAAAAATTTATCCTTTCACAGCTTCCCTCAATCGTGATTTCCTGATGCGAACCGCGATTCGTTATTTTGTGCCGACAGTTACGACGTGCTGCGCGCAATATCAGCGCCATTAAAAGAGACGACCGCATCGGGCTGTGTAGGAGGACGCTAACTGGCACGCGTTGTTAAGAGTCCGACAGCAGTCATAACAGCGAAATAATGTACTCAGGACGTCACGGTCATCATGGAGCACTACTAAAACACCGACCACATTTATGGCAGTTAGGCATCCTTACTTTTCCGCTCGTTTAGAAGTAATTCTTTATGTTGTATTACTCATAAAGTAGTGCCTCTGTGTATCTTCCAACACTCTGTGCCAGCGTTTCTCAACCTTTTTCAACTCGACGACCAGTTAAATGTTAAAAATAATTATACGGATCATTAACTTAGATGTGACCTATTTTTAGCTATTTGTATATTATGAAGTAACCTAGTAATAATTTGCTATCGGCACGAACCGCGTTACTTTGTACCTAAACCTACTATAAAGCCTTAATAAACTTTATGACTTAGGGTCATAAAAACACAACGTTTCGACAGCTGGCTATGCTGTCTTCATCAGGTGCGGAAAGCTTCAGGTGATGTAAGCTAGAAGTCACCGCATAGACTGGCTTAGTAGAGTTACTATGTAGAGTTTTTAAGATGCTATCCGTCCGAACACCCCTGAAGCTTACATCGAATCAGTACGCTGGAAAAGTTTCCATCATACCTTAATAAACTGTCACTAACTTAATACTCAGAGGAACGCCAGTTTTTTCATGCTGAGTGGAAACGTACTACTATCAAACTACAGAGTCGTATCTTTGTATTCAGAAAATACTAGAGTCTTGCCTGTTTATTAAATATTTAAAGCTTCGAGAAAACTTATCTTTTAGTTTATGCTCGCTTATAGCCTTATGGAATACAAGAACGGTGAAAAATTACTACTTATTTATTTTTTATTATGATATCTTTAAACTTGTCAAGAGTTAAATTTTTAAAATTCTGCTTGCAGAACAATTGCCCTATCATTACGGACCAGAGGCTGAGAAATGCAGCACTATGCAGATGGAGAAGGAAAGGAAGAAGGAAAATTGAAGCACTTGAAATGTGGTGATGTAGAAAATTGTTGAAAATTAAGTGGACAGACAAAGAATGAAATACATGTGTTTTGGAAATGACTGGGGAAGAACAGAGTTTGCGGAAGTTTTTCGCTGAACGAGGACAAAGGGTGCCTAGTCACATTTTATTAAACGCGGGGATTGTTTAACTTGTTACTGAAGAAAACAACTGAAGGCAAGATTTCTTGTTTCTTGTGGATTTACGCCACGTCTACATCGAAATCGTTGGTGGCGGGAAAGGATTGAGGGAAAGGAATGCGAAGGAATTCGACTGAGGCTTTTTGAAGAAACCATCCCGGTGTTCGCCTGTAGTTATTTCGAAAAAACCATGGAAACCGAAATCTAGATGGCCGAACGGGGATATAAACCCACGTGCTGTCAAATACCAGGCCGAGTGTTACTGCACACCCATCAAACACGGCTGAAGTACAGAACTGAAGTGGTAAACAACAATTACAATATATTTAGCATATAATTAAATATTTAAGGCCGGTTCACACTAGAGATCAAGTCAGGTCAGGGAAAATATCATCGCTATACAAGTAATCTTATGAGGGCATTCTCACTGCTCTGTTCGGTCAATTTAAAGGTGGGTTTCTACGGCGCGTAGTTATGGAGGCGGCGCAACATCAGCCGAAATGCAAGGATCAGCTTGCGCCACTTGTTAGCCCTCATCGCCTCCGCACCACCTTGCCTAGTGTCGTTTCAGCTACACGCGCCTTTGATCCTTACCGACTGGGCGACGGATAGGGGCGCGCCGTCTCTACAAGCACAGGCGAGACTCTTCCCACGGCTCGCTTCTTGGTAGCTGAATCGTCCCGGCGGGCAAATGTGCGGGTCGTGGGAAGACAGCTTAACGCTAGGCACCAATCAACGATGATCAATACCGGTTCTATCCTGACCTTAGCTAGTGTGATCCTGCAACAGTCAGGTCAGATCAACATGGACTATGATTGTCTAATGGAGCTTGTTCGTATTTTTAGTTTTTAGTTTTTTATTTTGCGCTATAAATATATATATATATATATTGCGTTTCATCCCAAGAAACCTCACTATGGTAGATATCTACAATGTAAGCAAATAAAAATTGCACATACTGCACAAGATGTAGAATTATGGCAAAAACTTGATTATTTTATATTATTTTAAAATATTGAGATTTCGATTCAGCTATTTTGTAAACGTAAAAACTGTAAGATTCAAACAATAATAAACCAATTTATATTGGTGAAATTCTTTAATTATTTCTTGAAAAGTATGATTTGACCTGACTTGAACTGATCCCAAGTGTGAATGCTACTGGTGAAATCCTGGATTGTGAGCTGATGTGATGTGAATGTTCCTTGACCTCTAGTGTAAATCCACCTTTAGGTATCAAGATTGTGTTGAGGGGAAAAGGTTAGGTCATGATTAGAAGAGGATTATATAAAACCAGTCCATAGACTTTGATAGAAATGAAAATTCAAGGGTACTGTGTATTTATCAAGACCTCATCCTGAAAAAAATTCGCCAATCACCCTATGATAGCTTTCTAAGGCCGACTTGTGCTTTCATGTAGAAGCACTAGCGTTTGACAAAATAAGCTCCCAATTGCGTTGTAGTTAACTTGTAAGTTACGATAATTACTTTTCTAATATTGAGTGCAAAATATGTGATGAATCAGCAGTTTAAGAATTTTTTTCACCTCGTTTCCTTGCTTTACACTCACAGTGACCAGCTACAAATTAACTCTTCACTTCTTGTTAAACATTGCAGGAGAATCTATAGATACGTAATCAATCTAGCTAACTCATTGGGTTTTGCTGCACAAGAGCCATCTATCACTCTTCTTTTATTCTTATTTATTACTTTGGCCAAAGGTTGATACAACCAGTTACATTACGTTCTTCATTCGATTCTTTAGGTTACACAATTTTTTTTCAGTACAATGTGGTTTGTAGGTATTACACCTTTTGTTTTGAATACATATTTATGGACTATGTTGGCAACTCTTTTGTTTGTATCGGTATTTTTAGAGGCTGAATGCGCTCTAGTTACAAGAACTACCAAAATATAGCGTAAAGCTAAAGTCACATTTCTTTGATACTGTTTTTGTCAGATATTAATTTTCTGACCCGTGTCCAGTTCAGGAAACATGATTCAGTTCATCTGCGGAAATCTTTTGAAATTAAGGTCAGTAGTTTTCAATTTCTTCCAGAATTTGTTGTTAAGAGATTCAAGGTGATCACACATACCCCAATTTTGTATAGTATTCTAAGAAGAACCCGTCAAAATCGGTTGAGTGCTTTCTACGTTACGCTAGATTAAATACAAAAAGTTCTGTGTTCGAAATTGATCTGAATTTCCTGGTTCAGTAACAATTCATGAACACATATCCCAATTTTTAAATCAGACTCAAAGCTTTAAAAATGTTTAAACACCAGCAAAATATTTTTAGTCGTTTTTGAATGATGCAAGAAAAAAGAGATAGATAGATATCAGTTATATGTAACAGTTCAGTTCTCTCATAGAATGAATACATTTTCTCTCTCTCATAGCAAGAATATATTATCTGGGTTCTGTAAGACTGTTTGTCTTGTTCCTTTGCCTCACTTAAGTGCCTCAACTCCACTTGCCTGCGTCTTCAACCAAACCGGTACTGAAATCCCTGTTACATTTTTTCCCAAAGGAAGTCATCTCATTTCCTCATTAATTAACATACCGTCAGAAAGAAAAAAAACTCTACACTTCTGGGATCCGCAAAACCCTATAGTTATCAGTACGGTAAGTAACTGGGTAAATTTCTGCTCAAGAGAGGTACCGTCTACTGTAGTTGTAAATTATAATTAATACTCTAATGTGTACTCTACCAGATACAAAACACGTTTAATAGTTTGTCCAAAGAAATATTACTCTCAATTTACAATTTGTATTGTGAGACTTTTAGTAAAATCACTATCGTTGTACAGATAAGTTACACGTATATTAGAAAAACCATTCCTGAGTATAATTTTACTTTTCTCGGTACATTTTTGAGGATAATTAGAGAAGAAAAGTGTAAATGGACGTATCAGTACCCAGTATGACCAAGATTTTCACAATTATTTGCCACCACGCTACTAGTCTAGTAACAATTTTTAATAGATTCTGGGTCATACATACGAGACAGTAATATGAACTTTACCGGAATATGTTTTAACTTGTTCCTCTGAATACCAAATTAGCTAGAAACCACCAAAAGAGTAAATACAAAACCGTTTTTGATACCACGTGTACCTAAACAAGGTTAATGTCTTTGATCCTGAAATTTGTCCCCAACATCGATCATTTCCGCGTTTAAACAACAAATATTAAAAATATGTGTATCAAACCAGGTGTATGTTGCGAGAAAATGACAAAAACTTTCGTACTGCAATTAATTTGTGATACATTAGAAGAGACAGGATAGTGGGTTCACATTTTGAGATATGCGGGACTGGTTAAATTGTTGTGAAGGGAACAGTCGAAGCTGAGATATATAGAAGAAGACAGTGATTATAATATATGAAGCAGAAAACTTAGGACGAATGTTGTGAGGGGTACGCTGAGATGAAAAGTTAGAGCAATATAGGAAGAGATGAAGGATTGCATCAAACTAGTCGAGACACTGATGACAGGAAAAAGATTTATACAAGTATATTAATGCAACTGAATTAAAACTGCCGTTAACTCGGAGCGTATTGCATCCTTCTGTACGTTCGATAAATTAAGTTAATGGAACGATTCCACGAGCAACGCTAGCGGTTTCTTGGCATCGTTTTTCGGAATCTTCTATCTAATCTGAAAATACGACAAGCGCTGATTTTTACGTCAAACAGCTGTCGTCTGATATAGCGCATGCGAGACACCTGTTAAAGCCACGAAAATCTGATTGAATGAGACTCATCTAACACTTCTTCGGTTTTTAAATTAGATGATACCACATAATTTAAAAATTCTGGTTGCCGGAAAGTGAAAGAAGTGCTTCTTTTCTACGATAGTAGCAAAACTATGGCAAAAATACCCAACAAAAAAAAATGGAAATAGCTACCTCATTTCCCTGCAGCTCTGTTTGTTCCTGACAGTTGCAAGTGAGAAACACATTTCGAGTCACATCCGAATTAAACAGAGGACTCGAAAACACTGTTATATACAGGAACTCACGTCGCAATGCGTGTTTAGCGGAGCGCACATTGGATTATACGTGTGTCCCAGTTTTACTTTTTTCCCCAGATAATGGTTGGACCGAATTTTTATCGCAATATTATTCCTTTTTGAGAACGCTCAGATTGCGAGCTAAACTGATTGGTTGACAATTACGGATTCCCGCTGTACGTAGCCGTCCAGCCTACGCCAAACGACACAAAGCACTATTAAAACTGCAGTCATATTTGTTGCACTGTAATTCCAGGTTTTAATACCACTATAAAAATCGTATTAAACAGATACACCGAGAAAAAAAACACTGTTGATATCCCGCGTAATGAGATTCTCATTAACACAATTACAATATTATAAATATTTTCTCTGGCTTCTCGTTCCTTTCCCGACTCTAATCGAAGTCGATGAGGCGAAAAGCCATAAAAAATGTTGGCTTTACTGATTTTAACTTAAGAGTTTACATACTGTTCTTGTTCAATATACTGTATTCGCACTTTTTACGATGAATTATAATAACCTGAAATTATTTTGGAAATAGAAGGAGTTTTTTGTTTTTGTTTTTAAATCCATTAATTTATTATTCACATATTTTTTATCTTGTACCAGACATCATACAAACAGACACTACACAGACTTCTTTAATATTTTTGCGAATAGATGTGGTATGATCTGAAACAGCGGATAAAATTAGAAATTTGACCTTACATTCTTCCCGTGGTATCGGAAAAAGTTCAAAACCGATTTTCTAAGGACAGAGAAAAAACTTCAAATAGATTGAGCTAAAAATTTCCATAGTGATTAAATATGTTATTCATGAAGTTTTATATAGTCAGCTTTTACCCTGTACATATTCTAACTTTGGTAGAAAGGGAAAAATTTGAATCAGTTTGTGAGGAAAATATTTGAAAACAGTGAGGAAGCACATCTCAAAATATAGTTCAAAAGCCTTTGAATAGATCCCAAGTTACTGTAAAAAATACTCGTATATTACAAATTTAGCGCAGTCTGCCAGAATAGATATTAGAGGAGCCGATCGAATATCAACTTCTTATTTATTTTGTGCGAGACATGAAACAAAAATGTACTACACAGTTTCCTTTGATATTTTACACATAGATGGGTTACTGGCTGAAGTTGCGGCGAAAATTATAAGTTGTACTATAAATTACCCCAAAGGGGACCGAAAATGTCGAATGGTCAAAACCAATGTTTTGTTTTGTTTTAGGATGTGAAATAAACCATCAAATAGATTCAGTTAAAATTTTTCACCGTGAATATGTACGTTATTTCCCAACTTTGCATATTCCACTTTCACTCTGAATGACCTCTGACTGGCAGAAGGGCAAAATCTAAAATTTTGAATCAGTTTCTAGGAAAAATGTTTGAAAACAGTGAAGAAAAATGGTGCAAAAGCTTTTGAATATATCCTATTTTGCTGCACGAACCACTCGTAGCTCACAAAACTGGGGAGGTCTGCTAGAAACAAGGTCTGAACCGGATTTTTTTAACGATGTGGAATAATCCGTGTAGTGGTTAAGCATATTATAGCTCAATGTCTTTATATTCTACTTTGTCTCTAAATAACGTCTGGCAGGCCCAGAGGGACCAAAAATAATTTTTTTAAATGGATCTATCGTTTTTTTAATAGAAAAAAACAGTGAATATGAAAATCTCGATGGATGGTACAAAAGACTTTGAATAAATCCCAACTTGCTGCAAATAAATACTCGTGTGACACAAAAGTGAAAATTGTGAACTATACTCATTATAAATTGTTTTTTAAGGTTGACGAAGACCTTCACATTCCTCTCTGCTCAGTTGAGTACCAATCAAGCTAGACACGCAGTCTCAGTTTATTATTATTCAGCAACAAAAGGTACACTCTGAATATTTTTTGAAACAGAAATAAAGGTACGGTTTTATAACTTAAGAGCCTTGAAAAATTCATTTGTAACATTTTTGATTATGTCCGTTTTATTTTAAAATTGATAATCAGTATTAGTAGGAAATTGAAAAAAATCTTGTAATTTGGCCATCGTCAAGGATGCTCTGCAAGGGTAACTTCCAAGAAAATCATGTAATAAGGAATTTAAAAAAATCCAATAGGTCCAAGAATACAATCAACAGAAATTTAGACAAATGGCATTACTGATAGTCAAAATTCCTGCAGACGGCAGAATGGCTTCTGAAGGTAGTGTAGAAGCGTTTATTTCCAGTTGGAGTGATTCTATTCTTTATGCCTGCAATGAACGAACTGTAATGCTCAGACACAATTTCTGGACGAAGCATTTGGAATGGTGCATTCAGCAGGCGAAATACCAGAGTAATGGTTTAGTAATAATGATTAAGTTTAGCACTGACACCGTACCGGCGATGTACGGCTTAGTTTCAGTTCCGTAAGTCGAAGCTACATTCAGTGTTGGATCAGCCACGCACTAGGATGCAATTTCCAATCAAGTTGTATTTGCATGCAGCATACACAAGTCTCAAGGATTGACTTTGCATAAAATTCTAATTGCTATTGGCGAACAAGAATTCAATTTAGGAATAAATTGTGTAGCTAATTCAGGATCTGAAAGATAGGTAGGATTCGTATTTGTAAAGTACTTAAGAAAATTAATCTGAATGCGTATTTTGATTACAAGAGAAGGTTTTTGCGTTTGATGCAAGAGAGATGCGTACTACGAAAGTATTCGGAATACTGTTGCTGATTGAAAGCAGTGCAATTAATTAGATCCATCACTAAAACCATCTTAAACCACTTGGAACTTTGTGTTTTATAAACTGAATTGGTTACCATGTTAAATGCCACCTACACTTTGCAATAACAGGTATATTCTTGAATGACAGCGCCATCGATTAACTTTATACTTTACTTTTATTTCGTCGAAACACTCAGCAAAATATACATGAATAAGACATCATACTCCTTCCAAAGATTTAAAGCACACTAAAAAACAAGTGACACAGCGTTGTATCTGCACCGTTCCAAGTGAGCTTGTCTGCTTGTAATCTCGGGAGCGTCGTAAAATATTCTCTACCACATTAAAGAGGCTGACACCACTTTCTGGAGCTGTGACAATCGCGGAAGCAAAAGAAATCGTACAAAAACAATAAGAACATATACAAAATTAATTACTATCATGAGCAAATATTTTTAATTAATATTAGAAAATATTTGCAAACATTTAACAACAATGTTACAAAATTAAACATTTCCTTACATTCATAATCCCATTCACAACGTTATAGTTTGTATATCTTTTCAAGTACAGTTTCTTAATTATCATTTCAAACATTGTACATCTTTTAACCGAATTAACGCTCATTTATATCTAAAAGTTCCTAGAAAAAATATACAAATACACAAATAATCAATGTGCATCTCTCTCCGACACAAATATAATTAAATTAAAAGACTGAAATCTTTATGAAGCTGGGTCTTTGGGATGTTACAACACCTAAAATTCACCGAGTGTGGTGGGTGCACGATTAACGTTCTGGCCTCGCATTCGGAAGGACGCCGGTTCGAATCCCCATCCGGGCATCCAGATTTGCGTTTTCCATGGTTTCTCCAAATCACTCCAGGTGAATGCTGGGATATTTCCTTCAAAAGGCCATGGCCGAATTCCTTCCCGTTCCTTGTACCCAATACCATCCCGCCTCTAATGACCTCGATGTCGACAAGGCGTAAAGCCATAAGTAAACAAAAAATGTCAAATTCCTACTCACTATCCAAGCGTCTTTATAATTAATAATAATATTTTGAATTTATTTAAATTCAAAATTTAATTTTCAGTAACATTTTACCAATGAATAATACGGCATGAAAAATTAAATGAAACTGTTGGGTATGGTAAAATTCTACACTTCAGTAAATTCACAGATTTACAAAACTCAAAACGTTTATTTGAATTCGTTTATTTGGGAGTAATGCTTTCCCCAGGTTGGGTTTGATATGTGGAGACTTTAAAAGCTTATCTCTGCAGATAAAATAAAATATATGTTGCAAATACAAAGGACTCGTAGTTTGTCAGTTAAGGTCAGTGGACAGTTGCGATTAATGAAAACATATCTTGACATTTTACATAGATGCCAAGTAATTTAGTGCGCAGGTTATTTTTTTTTTTAATTTAGTGGCATTGTACAATGGAGTAGTGTAGCTTCGATATTTTAAGCGCTGCGGCATAGCTGGTGCGACCTGAAAACTGCTAGCGTGTCTCATTCCAAAACACAAGGAGGGTGGTGGCTTAACAAGCACTATTCAGAGGGCAATTGAAAGTCAGAGGAGAATCTCCAAATACCACGAGCCCTAAGTTCCCTAATTACCATCAGTTAAGACGGGATAATTAGCTTGGAGTCACTTCGTTCCGGCCTAATTCTCGCAGCAGGGCTGATACAGAATCTTTCTCAGACCAGATACCAGGAAAAGAGTCCATTATATACACAAAACAAAGCGTTACGCAGGATCCAATTAAGGAAAGCAGGAAAACCGTGTTAACAGTTTCTTCAATCCTAAGAATTAATAAAGACAATTGTACCTTTTGTACTTGAATGTTCTTGAAGAAATTTACTGAGTTACAATTGTAAATTAACGAATTCACAAAACTGACAATTTTCGTGTGTGCGTATCGAATAACTGTTCAGCAATTTTGTTTGTGCAACAAAAAAAATAAATAAAAAATAATGTCAACCCGTTGGTTCAACCGTTTATGTAGGTCCCCGACTTCTTTTCTTAATTTATGTTATCATCATAAACTAATCTGCAATAATAAATATTATACTGGGTGTAGGTGCTGCTCATGGTTCCGTGTTAGGCAACCAGAAGAAAGTAATGGGATTAAATATCTCTGACTTACGGAAATGCCTGTCGGAGAACAAACAAAATGTAATTAAACTATTATAGCTGCGAGATAAAGTGAAAAAGAAGCCAGAATATTACTAAATAACTCAAGTTGCTTGATAAGAGAACTGTGAATGTTTGTATAAACCAGATATTATGAAATAATAATATTCATTAATACCGCTGATTCAGTTTTTGTGTGTTGTTTCGTGTAAGTTATTAAATGAGCTATTTTAGACGTTGATGTGTAACGACTTCTCAATCAGAGTGTTTAAAAAGTTATTTTATTAAATCAATAATGACAGATGTTGTAACGCTCTGAAACTGTATTATATTGTAGACGTCATTTTGTAATTGCCAAAGTTCTCATGAAGGTTATTGTGACTATCCAAACTTTTTTATTTAATTCGTTTATATTGCAATTCCTTTGAAGAGTTAAATCTTATGACTACTAGCTTAATTAAATTTGTGTACATTAAAACTTTGATTTAAACTCGATACTTCTTTTTGAGAATATCTTGTAATTGTTCATCATCAACAACTTCCAACAAAATTTGGGAAAATATTTAGGTTTCGGTAGGATTACCAGGTATGAAGGAAGTGATAAAATTAATTACGTCGTTTGATACAAATAGTGTTCACACTTCACTTTTTTTATTAGCATCATTAGTGATATATTTCTCTCATAAAAATATGAATAACATCCAACTAAATTCACTTACACAATTCTTTGTTCCATTGACCAATGAATTTATCGATAATTCCCAGGACCCTTAATACATCGAAACAAACCTATAAGTTTCGAAGAGTAGTACATAACACTGACATACTGAAATTATTACATGGAATCCGAAGTCAGTTTGGTAATGATACCAGAATTAACGGATACTCCTGTTGGGGCATTTATTAGACTTCGTACCAATCCAAAACTGCTATTTTCATTGTATTTTGATAAATTTAAAATCTAGAATGTGTAATAATTTAATTTTGAATGCTCAATACTTATGGGAGGAGTTAGACGTTCAACAAAGTAAATAAGAGTTGTTTAAAAAATTACTTAATCGAAAAAATGTAGTGACATAGTCAATATTAGCTTAGTCCACAAGTCTGAGATGGACCAAATTCTTCTGGAGAAGATGAAATAAGTTTTAAGTGATGTCAGTGACAGAAATGTCAATTATTTTACTCAAAGATTTACTTTTAATGTGATGTCAGAACAATGCTTTTGCAGTGTAATTTAAATCTATCACTTGCCAGAAGCGAGTTGAAAATTCTGACATTAATTTACACAACAGAAGTTCGACCAAGGCCAGCTACCTAATCATGTACTATTCCGCTGAACTTCAACACAGTTTACTTTCTCATTATTGTATCACAAAGTTTTCTTTTTGTTTAATTCTTAAGGGGGCGCAAGCGTGTTAATTTGCATGGTCAGTGTGTATATCCGCAAAATAGAAACGTGACAAGGAAATTGCAATCGGTATTTTCGATTATCGCAGCCATGTTTTATCTAAGTGATTTGTCCAATTGTGCTGCACAATAACTGGGAAATTTATTGCTGTTATAATCAAACCTATTACATCAAAAATTAACAAGTGGAATTAGGTTAGGTTTGTTTAGCAACAGAAACAAAGAATCCATTAGTGAGCGATGTTTTTCGACTTATTATAAACAAAAAACAAATTTGGCTGGATTCAAAATGTATTGCTGTATGTGAAAAAATGAAATTAAAATATGATATGAAAATTATCGTATCGAGAAAAATTTTAAATGCTATCAATTAGCCATAAGAAAGCCTAGTTTTCGTACAGCAAACTGTCAAAAAATAGAGAAATGTTTTACGCTTCTGAAATATTGTGCGAAATAATGCTTATTAATATCAAATACTAAGTTGGATGTGAAGTAATTTTAATATTTATACAGAGGCGAATGGAGAGGAATTTAAATATTGATAATATAAAAATTTCTACGTCTTAGAAGCTAGTCAAACGGAAACAAAGGTATTAGTCCTATAACAACGAATAATGTATCCGGGAAACTCGAAATGTTAAATATTTTCAACATGTGGAAAACCTCCACTCTCTAAATTTCCAAGCTGACAATTCTATGAACCATGAGGGAGACAGAAACCAACAAACAGAAACTGTTCAGTTTCCGAGTTTTCTTCATGTACACAACAAAAATCTATAAACCGGTAAATTGTTGGACTACAGCGTGATGTTAATGATTTAGATAATTTCAGTCTGTTAATATAATTGTAATAAGTTTCAAATGTACCATCATTCCGGTTCTAAAACATATGACTTTCAATATTGGAATCTAGGAGATGTTTGCTGCGTTTACCAACTCTGGTAACGGAACAATTGGTGTTAAGTATTAACATCTAAGTTTTTTTATTTTATCATGAAAACCAGAACTAAAATCTGTTTCAAGTTAGGTCTGTTTAAGGTTAGGTCTGTTTCAGGTTAGGTCTGTTTTACGAAATTATGGTATTATCATTTCTGTGTAGTGGGAAATTTATGTAAATAAATTTTAAAAAATGCGTAAAAATGCTCACAATACCTGGCACGTTAGTAGAAGAGTATTAATTTTTACAGATTGCAATGTTAATTTTTCTCAGTGCGATGATAAATGCTTTAAAATTGTTTAAATTTGATTTCATTCATTTACTAGGAGCCTTTAATTGTTTTTAAAAGGTTATCAGCTTTCGCGAATCGTCTGACTGTGCCTTTGAGCTCGCCCAGTATTTGCGATGCTGTGTGTATAAAGTAACAATAATCGCAGCTTAGCCTCCTGTTCTTGGTCGAAATAGTTCTAACAGCACCTTTGTCAGTTTATGCCTCAGTTTTATTTCGAGAAGTATATTTTTCTGGTGAAAAAAAAGTAAAGTTTAAATATTTATGGACATTTAAATGATTCCTATCATATTTGTGGATACGTTTTAAGTACTCCAGTGTGGAGGTATACTGACTTATGGACCGTAACTAATTTCTGGCCTCGCATTCGGGAGGACACCGGTTCAAATCCTCGTCCCGGCATCCAGATTTGGATTTTCATGGTTTCCCCAAATACTCAAGGTGAATGCCGGGATCCTTCCTTTAAAAGGCCATGGGGAAATCCTTCCTATTTCTTGTTCCCAGACACATGCCACCTCTATTGGCCTAGACGTCGACAAGGCGTAAAGACATAGGTAAAAAAAACTAATTTGAATCCTTCAAATATCAATAAGCACAAAGTATAATTATTTCAAATTACATAGCATCATGTGTTTATCGAGAATTTGGCGGAGACGGGCTATACATCGCCTGACTACCTTTCGGCAGAGCAGGTAAGATGTTGAAGTAAGGGAATCTTCAGAAACCACCTTCTTGTGCAGACTAACCTCCTCAATTCGAGGCGATTAATTTTTAAGGAGGCCATTCCTTTCCTGACTGCCGTGCTGATTGCCGTAGAATTTGTAACCACCTCGTGTGTGTGTGGATATCGCTCGTTTCCAGAGAGTAAGAACTAGGAACGTATGTGTATGTGTGTGCGTTTGTATATTTGCCTCCTTCGCACGGGAACGACGGCGCTTCCTCCGTGTAACGTCTTGCGCGCAAATAAACAGAAATCATATTTACGGCCGCTTCATAAAGGGAAGAGAAAATTTTTACAGCAGCCCCGGATGCCTCAGAAGCGGTAGTTGTACATGAACTACTGCCGCATAAAGGAGCGGAAAAAAAGGACAGCAACCACCAAGTTGGTGCATTCTTTGCGGGAAGTTTGTCTTCCCGGTTATTAGAGAGCTACGAAAATTTGGGCCTCTTCGCGCAATGTTTCTTGAAGAACGCAGAAAGTGTAGGCAATTAACCGGTACAAGTTACTTTCACTGAATCATGTACTGCAGTTGTAATGCCTCAGTTAAAAGTGATTTATTTTATGAATTCCTACAAAGATTCTATGTGGTCTGTGAAATATTTTTTAAACATATTTGTAATAAAAAGGAGACTGCCATTTGTATAAAATCAATACAATACTGTACCTACGCATACAGGTTCTTACGTTTCATTTTCGCTGCATTTCTTCTAAACATTTCATAAACAAAAATGTAGTTGTAAAAGATTGCGTTTAATCTGTACGTCGAACTAAAACTTTCACACATTTTGACCCGTGCACTTCACATTATAAAACGCGTTAAGTTATAATATAACTTAATAAGTTCACAAACGCAAAATAAATTAAAGGCTCAAATAATTTAACGAAAAAAATATTGAGACGGATCTCCGTAAAATAACTAAAACTATTAGGACTTTAGATATGTTAACAGTCGCTTACAGATGTGATAATATTTCAAATATTGAAGGTAATTTTGCATCAATAAAACTGAAGATAGAAATAAATAAACATGCATAATCATAATTTTTACCCTTCCAAAATACTAATTTTTAAAAACTCGTAAAGTGACCAAACGATGCACTAGTGATAAAAACTGTAGTACGCTATTTAGCCTGTTAATTAGACTAATATTACATACAGAGGATAACGGTGATCAGAAAACTATCTTCAATAAAGCAGTTGTAATGCAGCATTGTTTTTGGAAACCCTTAAGGATTGTTTAAAAATGTTTCTCTTGAAATTTAATACAAGCACCACACAAAAAATTTCGATAATGCTGCATTAGAGATAACACATGAGGACGCAGGATGTCTATGACATACAATTGAGCCATATGTGTTGCCTCAGTTACTACCAGCCGTGACCTCAAGTCATACCCCATGACGTCAGGTGTAACACGGCTTTGATACAAAACATCTAAAGAATGGGACCACTCCCCAGTTAGTCGTCATACTAGCCGACGATGGTCATCCGAGATAGTGCAGGTATGCGAATCATCGCTGAACACAATGAGACACCATTTATCATCAGTTCATGTTTCCCGGTCACGTCCCCACTCCAAAAGCAGACCTATTTGTTGTGGTGTTAACGGCAGCATACGCATGTAACAGTAATTCCATAGTCCACCGCTGCTGTTGATCTCCGAACAATATTGTTGGTTGACACTTGACACTGAATGTTTCAACGAGTTCATTACTTGTTCCCGGAAGGCAGGTACACATGTAAAAGTCTTGGCGTACAACACGGTGATCATCCCTTGTGGCGATTAGTATCCCTACCATCACGTTCCCATGCAGTATAACATCAAAATTCCCCACAAATCTGGATTTTACACGATTTGACCAGCCGGCCAAATGGAGACCCACGGTGAGCCCCTCCCAAACTTTATCAGGTGCTGACAATGCTTTTTTACACCGATACCGTGTCCTTCTAGCTGGTCACTCAATATTTGACGCTGTTCACTTCCCTTATATACCCTACCAGACCTGATAACAACACTATGTCCTCTTGTAGCCGTTTTATCTGACACAGATAATTGTAACACTGATAACTTACATACCCGCTGATGGTAAGTATGGGTACAAACTTAAAGTGACATTTGATCATGTCTTCTTGCTGCTTCATTTTTATTTATTTATATTTTTTTATTTTTTTTACAAGTGTCTAAATAACTCAATACCTCTATCCAAAACTCGTTGTTAGAAGCGATTTATCACGATATTCTAATATTCTCCAGTAGATAAACGATGGAAATGGCCAAGAGTAAAAAAAGATTGTTGGAGTTTCGATAACGAAATTGGGACAGTGAATCAGACATATTTTCAAATGCTGTTTTCTTATGCCCTCACTCCTCGTCGACGTCTTGGTCATTAGAGGCGGGGTAAGGAATCGGAAGCAATTCGCTCATTGTATTTTGGAGGAACCATCCTGGCATTTGCCTGGGTTGATTTAGGAAAACCATGGGAATCCAAATTCAGGGTTTGAACCTGCGTCCTCCAGAATGCCAAGCACAAGGAAATCCTGTATGTGGATTATACTACTATAAATATTTTCCAAATTAACAACCGGAAGCCACTTCACATCACTGAAATGTGTCACCAGTAGCGGATCTAGGAATTTTCTGAGCCGGGGCAAAAACTGTGAGATTGCGCCCCGATTGTCGTCGTCCCGATTATCACCACCACATTGCCGCCGCCCCGATTGTTGCAACCTCATTGTCGCCACCCGGGACAGTAGTGGAGTTAGCCAAAACAAAAAAAAGTCGAAGTGACATAAATTGCCACCCTTCAGACACTGTTTTACCGCCGCCATATTGTTGCCACCCGAGGTAGGCGCCCCGGTTTGCACCCCCTCCCCCTCTCCCCAGAGATTTGCCTCTGTGTGTCACAAATATTTTGGGCAAGTGATTGAAAACAGGGCAGAATTCAAAACAAAAGTTACAAGGCGTGCAAAATTATGAGCTGGGTACCCGTGAAATCTGTTTTGTACTACTGTTCTAGAATACATGACGTATTCAAATTATTTTCATCAACATATTCCTAGTGAAAATTGGTTGCGTGGAAGGTAAATTTTTATTCTGGACTTGATGAAAGAAACTTAAAAGATATGATCAGATGCATATACGTTTCTCTGATTTCCTGATTGTATTCAATACAGTGTCATAAACATTTTTTTTTAATGCTTAACTTCTCTTAACAGTCATAAATTGTTCTTTTAACTAATATATCGCAAACCGAAATCTGAAATTAAAGACGTGAGCAGTTATGGTGACCTTTATAAACGGTTGTTGCAATATGCTATTACTTGTCAACTGAGCTTTGTGCTTTAAAGCGTCACCATACTGGACGCGCAAACATTTCCGAACGATTTCATTCAGTCTGTTAATTGCCAAATAGTTTTTAAGAATATTAAGAATTCTTTATTATAACTAAGTCTTTCTTTCAGACATGGTGTCTTCGCTCGACATTTCTGCGAGCGAAATTCCATCCCATTTCCACGTGAAGTGCTGAGCAGGTCGGAAGAGCAAAACTTTATAGCGCGCTATAAAGTTCTGGTCTTCAGTTTATTAGGTATGGACTATAAAGAATAAATGTCCTGCCGATCAATGGTCTAACAGCAGGGTGCAAGGCAAAAACGAAAGAAAAAAAGTTCTTTTGTAGGTAAGGGAATCAAGGACTGCAATAATTTACCGAGTGAAATACTAAACAATTTCCAAAAAACAGTGAAGAAAATAAAAATTCTTAAACGGAAAAATTGAATTTAAAGAATTTAACATTTTTAAAAAAATCATGAAATTGGTAATCAAGTGTGTTAGAAAATTTGTTTCGAGGGTTTGTCCTCCATCGAAATTGAAATTATCTTCTATCTATAAAACGAAAACCGGATATATTGCTCTTATAAAAACTCGAAAACTACGTAGCAGATTTCGATGGGGTTTTCACCGTTTTAAAGCTTAGAATTTCAACTCAGATGTTTGGTATGTCTTATGCTTCTAAGTTACATAACGCCGGAACATTCAATGAAATTCTGAACGCATGGTGAGGAATACCACAGATGGAACCACTAGATGTAACATGTTTCTCACTAAACATACAATTACTATGTCTCCGACCATAACCTTTAACGAAAGCAATGAGATAACTTTACAATAATAACTGTTTTGCACACTAAACAAAAGTTGAAGTATTCTTTCCTTTAATTCGGGATATTCAATTTTTAAACGCCATACATAGCCATAACCTGTACTATTCTTTCCTTTAATTCGGGATATTCGATTGTTAAACGTCATAGATAGCCGTAAAAACAACAGAGATATTCTTTAACCACGATCTCTGGAAGTAGGATTACAACTACATCAGCATTAGTCTTCTGATTGAATAAAGTCATTTATCTACGATAATATTATTCAGGATTCACTTTTGTTATTTTTATAGAAGGCTGAATCTGCGGAGTTAAAGTATCTGGCGTTTCGAGCAAAACGTGTAACCATTCACTTTGCAATTGAATCAAATGTGAGTTTCTAACATAATCTAGCGTTGTTTAGTAATGTAGTAATGCAATTTCTTAACCGAATTAATGAAGCTTGATACGCATTAATCTTTTCGGACGAATGAAAATAGTGTTCGTTCAAATAAACCTCAATCAACCCGTTTCTTGGTAGGGGGCGTGTGAATCTACAGTAGTTTCGCTTTAATTCCAAAAGAAGTTGACGGGATTTTTTTTTGAAACTTTGTACAAATGTTTCTCATTGCGGGAATAAATATAGCGCACGGGTAAATCTAAGCCAACTATGCCGGGCAACGCCGGGAAATCCGCTAGTATCAAATAAAAAATTAAATAACCGCCAGTGTGGCTTCCCCCCTCCCCCCCCTCACTGCCGCAACGGCATTATACCAGCCCCGCTACGATTTGTAGCTTTATCTGTGGTTTCACTGATTGTGATGGATTTTATTTTCTCGAACTGTACACTTTGGGGGAAAACCGGCTTTGACCGTAGTGATTCGGCCTGTGTGGAAACCCTTTTGATATTCTTATTCATTCGATAGCTAACTGTTTTCATGTGGTCAGTTGGGGATCATTGCCGCAATCAGTTGTGTTAACAACTCAACGATTTTCCCCAGCTGATTTGTTCGTCTTGGCTCTTGATTACAGCATTGATGCCCGTGTTGGTCATTTGAGTTGGTCGTCGGATGATTATTGAAGTGGCTTGATGACCATCTCTGAATTCTTTTTTGTCTTACCATTCGGTGGGAGTGACTGGGTTGGCGCTGGCGTTGACGGCTTCTGATGGCTGTTTGAAGCTTTCTTCTTATGGGGCAACCCCCATAACTGGCGGCGTGGTCAGAACCACAGTTTGCACACTTGAGACACCGTTCACTGGATAGGGTAGGTACAACGGGACTTGACATGAGCCCGGCCCTCCACGTACCAGCCGATCTCATGGCGGCTATTAGGCGGTTTACCGCAATAATCTAGGCAGGGACATTCCCCAATCTCTGCGTCATAAACTACATATTTCAGAAACAAAAAGATATACTTATCGCAAAGAAACACACAAATTTACCCGTTACATAGATGGATGGAAATAAAAACTTTCCTCCAATAGATTAAGTAACAGGACTGATTAGACTTCATGGCAGAAACTCAGGTGCTCCCCTCCCCTCTCCCCCTCCCCCTCACCTTCCCCCCCTTTCAAACACACACACATCACATGATTCACAGTATCAACATCGTCCATGATGGTGGAATCACAGAAAAAATTAAACATTGCGAGACTTAATGGAGCCTTAGTAATGACTTGTTTTATACGTTGTATCGGGTAAAATTTCTCACAGTGACGAGTGTTGTGACAGCCATCTGCAATATTTATAGACTACTAGCTGACCTGGAAATGCTTCACTATTGCCAGATTAGAGTGTACACGTAGGTTAAATGAACAAAACTAAAAGTTTGATATTGACTTCTGTTAACATTAGATATTTACATATACATTATTATTATTATGTTTTGGATAAAATAAAGTGTAACTACGGTTTATTCAATTTAAATTTCATTGCGATACTCTTGGAATTCGATGTTTTCGGGGATTCCATTTCGGATGTGTACAAAGAAATACCTTGGTTTTCCTACACAAGTGAATGCATCGCATGACTGTCAATGAAATAATTTTTTCATTTCCAATATCTGTTCGAGGATTTCAGTAGATTTAAACCTTCTCCTGACAATCCACAGAACTTTGCATGATTTAAAAAAAAAAAAAAGTGTCTAAATCGGTCCATTACTTTTTTACCAAGACAAATCCTGCAGGGATAAGATTGTTTACCGGATTATGATATAGCATACTCAGATTATGTTAGAACACATTTTATTTTTAAAATTTAAGTTAAATGTGTGCCCACGGGCGGCCTAACAGCAGAGCCTGCGTCGGGCGCATTGTAACCGTATCGTAGCAGCAGCTCAGCAGTCAAAAACAGCCGATGTTATTTCATTCCCATTTAAAGAATAGATTTGCATTACCGAAAATAACAAAAAAAAAATCAAGACGATTCTATTCTGAAAGCAAATACAATATATATATATAGGAAGCGTCCATAAACTACGTTGCCCGTTCTAGGGGATTTGGGCGGAGGGGATGAGTTGGGTAGAAAGCTACGCTGGGCTACTTAAAAAAAGGGGGAGTGGTTCGGAGCCAAGCCACATGACTTTTAATTCATGTCATTTTTCACACTTAAAATAAAGTACAGAACAAACATCTGCAGGTAAATATTTATTTCCGTCATTTAATTATCTCCGTATGTAATTTACGGCAGTCTAACAAGAGAAAACAACACAAAATGTCTTCTGGAATACACTAAGGAAAAAAAGATAAGTGCCACATGGAGGAGGGGTGTAGAGGCAAAAGCCATGTCAGGCTACGCGGGGAGGGGGAGGGGGGATAGGGACGAGGTTTCACAGGAGGCCAAAAAGGATCTACGTCGTTTATGAACGCTCCCACATGGGCATTGTGTGAAAGTATTGCAGCTGTTTTGGTATGTGCGAATGGCTGCCACGTAGGTTCCATGTCAGGAAACCTTTAACATGACTCACTAGGGTAGTTCTGGCCTCGCATTCTGGGGTACGCGGGTTAGAATCCCCGTCCGGGCATCCAGATTTATGTTTTTCATGGTTTCCCCAAATCATTCCAGGCAAATGCCGGGATGCTTCCTTCAAAAAGGCCAAGGCCCAATTCCTTTCCGTTCCTTGTCCCCAGTCCCATCCCGCCTCTAATGACCTTAGCCGTCGACGGGGCGTAAAACATTAAAAAAAAAAACAAAAAAACTAGGGTACATATAATGGCCCCGACACTGTTTCTTTCTTTACGGTGCTACCGCCATCTGGATATTTGCACATTCCTTTTCCATTTCTTTAGGCTACTTCTAGATGGCAATAATTAGACCGATGGCTCTGTTCGAAGGGGTTTGGTGCCGCTACCAACGCTGGTATTACCAATGTAAAATGTACGCAATAAATAACCAGCAAATGTAACAACTGTAGGATTACGTCAAACATGTTTTAACATGCCAGAAACACCACGTACAAATTTCAACGCAGATTCATCCTGATACGTCGATGAGATGTGAAACGCTTATGACGGTAGAAAGCAGATGAACTGGTGTTCTTTATTAACAAGTAATTAAATAAGGAGCATATAAAAGTTTTGTAAAACCATAGCACGAGTAAACTTGCAGCGTGCGGAATCAGGTCAGAATGGAAATATCGGGAACACATAAATGGTTGCAAGAAGGGGTACGCCTTTCGTGACTAGCCACCATAGTTCATTTCGGAGCGTTGCCGCTTTAATACAGTAGTTATCTGGATTATTTCGGTAAGCAGAACACACTTTTCATTGCCGACTTATTCACGAGCTTGCGATCTCTAACTAGGTAATTCCCGAGTTCAAAGGAATATTCCAACTAGGAAGTTATTCAGACAGTCACATTGCCTCAGGTGGCTGCGGCGTGGTTTACTGGTTAGAATCATGGTGGTAGGAGAAACTAACCCATCAAAATTCTCTAATATTGACTCTTAACTGTTGGTTTGCGCAGGAAATGGTGACGTATCTCTTCAGCCTTGACAGACACTGGGCAGCCTTCACCTGCTCTGCTGTGCAATACTTTCAATGGCGTAACACGTCCATACTGTGCCGTTTCTCTGAACATCACTTCAAACGAAAATGAATATATTGCAGAGCATGACACGTGCTACCTGGGAGCAATGTCGTGAGGAATATACGCGACAGACGAATCGATGTCTGTTTCAACTAAAAGGCAACAGCAACTGATCGGAACTTTGCCATACGACGTTTGATCTTTTCACAGAAAGATATATATATTTTTTTTGTACTTTTTATCGCACTGTCATATTTCAAATTTCTACCTGTATAAAATATTTTTTCGTTTCCAGAATTGAATAAAGCTATACAATTTTACTGTGATAGCTTCTCTAATATATCCGCATTACGTCTACTAGACTGGCACAAACTTTATTGAACAAATAGCTTCAAAGCCTGTCAAAAATTTTTGAAGAAGTGTTTTCGCAGGTCATTTCTTAACAACTTAATAATTAAATAAAGTTGTTTTAAAATAACACTCAACGCAATTCCACCTGCTTTATGAGGAAGAAAAAAATCAGTTGTCACCGTAGTCCAGTCCTTACCAAAAAAGCGCGCTAATATCGGCAGTAGAAAATTAAAGCTTCAATCATACGTGCATGCTTACACTATTTAAAATAGTTTTTACTGTCGTCCAGGCCATATTATATCGCAGTCAACGTGGGACTACTTTTATTTAAATGACTTAAAGACTTCGTGTCATAGCGCTCATGAAAGCAACTTGAAGGGCAGGTTGAAGCGCAACGTGAATAATTTATTCCTCCTCCTGTAACTACTCATGGCAATATTTCTGCTAGAAATAAAAGCTTACATCACACGTGCATCAATACATTCACTGCATCCCTATATGAACGTGATCCCTTATTTCTTACCTGACTATAACAGCAGTTATTTGCGTTTTAAGTCCTTGAATGGTAAACTTTCAAGTTCTTTTCATATTTCACAAGATTTATTGAAGGAGCCAACAATTGAAACAAAGTGATCTAAATAATATCTCATTAAAGTATTATAAAGTATAAACTGTTGTAGAAAGCTTAATATGTATATATCTATATATATTTTATATATATATTTACTTTTACACAATATCCAACTAAACTACATCGCCTACAAAGTGAATAAATGTACAAAACTGATTATTTTTTTTTTATTTACAACCTACTTAATTACAATTCTATAATTCTAGGATCTGTGAAATATATAACTAATTGGTATTATTGGGAAGGGTTTGAGCGTTACAGATGGTTGCACCTCATCAACATCCAGGTCATTAGAGGCGGGATGGACTTGCGAGGAACGGGAAGGAATTCACTTGGAGTGATTTCTGGAAACAATCAAGAAATCCATAGTTGTAGGGCCAGACAAGGATTCGAACCTACGATCTCCCGAATGCTACGCCACAGTCTTACCTCTGACCCAATGGGCTCACTGGTTTTCATCAAGAGTTACGTTTTACTCGACCCTGTAAATATCTACTGTACTTACAACTGAGATTTCATGAGTAAAGTCACTCAAACATAATCATCATTTTATGAGTGATTCCTATAGTAGTTATTTATAGCAATACAAGAACATACACCTGACATATATTTTTTGAGACCGTGTATTACTACAGAATTATAGAATCGTTCAGCTTGAAACACGCAAATTAGGGTATTCTTTATTTATCTAAATGACCATATTTATGTTGGGCCATGACATGAACACAATCTGAAAACACGAAGTGGACATTACGGTGTAAATATTGATGTTTGAGAAAGACAATTATTTACGCACTTTTTAAATTTATGAAGAAGACCGTTTAGACCACTTTAAAAAAATGTAAATACTCAGTGGGCATCATAAAAACGCAGCCACTTGTGTATTCGTCACGTGGTTGGTCACTACGGTAGAGACTACGTGATGTGTCTGTGCTACTGCCATAAAATATTGCGGCGAAGTTGCCCCGTATAACCACACTGCCCCTACTAGCACCACAATTGAAGAGCAAGTGCCCTGCTACTTACATCTAAATTTTGTGATTGTTATTAATGTCGATGAAGCTTTTGCCGTGGTATTAATTTCCATACAAAGCTGCTATTGAATTACACAAACCGGTAGTTAGAATTCATTCTCTGTTTCAGCTAAATTGTTTGTCACTTCGGTTGATGGCTTGTTATAGGTCTCAACTCCATTACTGGCAGTTGAAAACACTTCCTCTGCCTCGTACCAGAAATCAGCTGCTAGTTTACTGTCGAGGTGGTGATTTCTTCCATTCCTCAGATCACATTATTATTACCAACTAGGCTCTAAGCCGGTCAAAAATGTCTGACGAAAGGAATGTTATTGCAATTTTTTTTTGTGGTTGCTTAAATAAAAAGATTTGTTGCTATGTAATGTTCATAACCTTATTTTGTAATGTTGTTCATATTTCAGTTTATAATGAGAGATATTTGGAACTTGTAGTGAATTAATTATGTCAGAATTAAGGAACCAATGAAATTAGGAAATAAATAACCCTGAAACTTTTCGCTATACCGCGTGATATTGGTTTTATTACTTGTCAAGGCATCATTGAGTACGATAAATTTATAAAACAAATTCATAGTGAATTATTCTGTAAAAAAATTCATTCTGGTCTTACCGCATTTCGACCTAACCACAACTACCGCTGATATTGCTGTTAAAATATCATAGCTTCTATAGTCCTCGTATGAATACATTTACTGTGTCGAGATCTAAAATTGACTCACAGGAAATATTTAAATGTCTCTGACAACAGTAATAAAAAGCAACTAATAACTAATACATTACTTTAAATCGAATACATACTTTTATTTCAGTGTTGCGACAATTAATTTCTTCGAGTATACCATAACAGTGACCTAGAATATCTACATCGAATATAAATATCTTGTAAGCCCGTAAAAACTGACTTGTTGAATGTAGTATAAATACATTTTCATTAAATAACGCTCATAATCTTCAAAATTATGTAATATAAATAGTTCTTAGCTTACTGTATCAACTGTATCGCAGAAAGTGATTTTTAAGAAAAATCAACATAAAATTAATTTTAATTAAGAAAAAGCAACTAATTGTTAATATATCGATTTTTACGAAATTCATACTTTTCTTTTAGTGCTCTGGGATATCATTTACTCGCGGGTAACTTAACTAAATAGAACTATTCATTTCGAATAATATTTTTTTCTTTTTTTTTTAACTGCTGTACGTCTTTCAACAGCGAGGTCTTTAGAGACGGGAAAGGATGGGGGCAAGGAATGGGAAGGAATTCGGCCATGACCTTTTTAAGGAAGTATCCCGGCATTTGCCTGGAGTGATTTGGGAAACCATGGAAAACCCAAATCTGGATGCCCGGACGGGGATTCGAACCGGCCGTCCTCCCGAATGCGAGGCCAGGATGCTATCCGTTACACCACCACTCTCGGCGAATAAAATCTGTGGCCGTTGTAAATCCAACAGCGAAAGCTGACTTCTTGACGTCACAATGTGATGTCACGGTGTGACGTCATATGATGACGTCATCGCATGACCGAACACAGTGACCAAGATTGACGTTTTATAAGAATAGATTTCTCATCCAAAATCCACCCACGCCTTAAAACTACCTATCACTCTCATCAGTCGCTTACTGTCTTCACATGTCTCCCAGTTAGCTCCTTAATATAATATATTATGTTTGACGCCCATTGTGACATAAACAATATTAAATTAAGTGAAAAGTGCTGTGTATGGTATTTCGCAAGAAGAGATTCTGCCGTGTTCGGGAGACACTAGCTTATTTCCTACAGTCATCCTAGTAAAGAGGATGCACAAAAGGAGTGGTGATGCAGTTCGGTATCCTCACCGCGGCTAACAATGGAAGTTAGGGACTGCTTCCAAAAAGTGAGTCTGTTGACGAGTGACAAAATGGAGAATTATCTGAGGGGCAGACCACTCTGAGTGGAACTGTGACGGGATAAAGCACTGACAGTTTAATGCATCAGGGTTGTAGTGTTAAAAAGGCAGCGTTCTTAAAACAGTCAGTTCTACAGAAAGACTTGCAGTAAGATGGCGCGGTTTCCTACACCGCATAAGGAATGTGTGTGTTGTGAAAGAACTACGTAGCCAGCGAGCAAACAGGAGTTAGTTATCTACAAACTAATAGTTCATAATTTTACTGTTTTCTATGGCAAACCAAGAGCGACCGATGGCTCGAGACTGTGTTCATTGGCCATTGTGCATTGTGGACCGGCGAGAGAGAATTTTTCTTCGCAGCAGAGAAGAGGTCTGTAAAGATTCTGCTGTGAAGAGGTTTCGCTTAGTCACTAGTACTTATGACGTGATCGTCCGAAGTGGCAGAGATTGCTTACGCACTTGTATTTATGACGTGACCTTTACTTATTACAATTCCCATAATTTATGGTGGAAGATTTGCCTGAAGTTGCAGCAGTTTCATTACATTCATTTCTAGAATCTTTCATTATTCATATATTCCTATGTCTTAAGAACTAACGGTTATATGTAGCTAGCAGAGTTCCCGGCATTGCCTGGTAGAGTTGGCGTTGATTTATCAATACACTAATTTTAATCACACAATGAGAAACGTGTGCCAAGTTTCATACAATTAAACTGGAATTGAAGCAAACCTAGATTCACCCACACCTTACAATGAAAGGAGTGGGTTGAAATTGATTTACCCGTACATTATTTTTATTCGTCAAAAAAGATTCATGCGTACCAAGCTTCGTTGATTTATACAGACCATTTCCATTACTAAACTAAATGGTGATTTAGCAGCACATATCTAAGAATGGGGTGGTTTGGATACTTCAATACAAAATGTCAATTTTCATATTAGTCCAGGTTACATTTGAACATAATTATAGCTAATGTTGCTGCTCGAAAATCCAAGCATGGAACGTAGGCGTATTAATACATACAACATACATAAAAATTTGAAATGTATCTGCAATGTGTCTGTTTATTCTCGCATCGCGCAGAAAGTACAGATTTTGTATGGATTTTCAGAATCTGAAAGCTTTGAGTAAAAGTTAAAATTTAACGTATGTCTTAAGACGTTACGACAGATTTATATTACATATAACCCAGCATTACCTGAAAACTGTGAAATCGATTTCTACCGAGTTTTCACTGTATCAAATATTAGATATGTCTCATTGTGCTTACTCATTTGCCACTGGAGCTAAAAATTTTATCATTGTGCTACTTCATCTGACACTGGAATTCAAAATTAAAATATATTACGTATCTCTAAAAATATTCCTTATTTTCAATTTGTTTAGGGAATTTACAAACTGCGGCGCCATTTTATTCTGAACAAAACACTAAAGACGATTGCCAGAGACATTGTATTTGTAGCCACAGAGATTGTGATGAAGGAAGATCTCTGTTGTATTTTCATTATTCAATGGGCCATCTATGGTGTTTAAAAACAGAATACCCCAAATTCAAGTTTAGTTTTAGTGTGCGAAATAGTTGTTATTGTAAAATTATCTTATTGCTCTCATTAAAGGCTATGGTCAGAGACATTGTAGTTGTGTGTTTAGTGCGAAGTATGCAACATCTAATCCTTCCATCTTTGGTGTTTGTCACGAAACGTTCAGAATTTCATTTAATGCTATTGCGTTATGTAACGTTGAAACATAAGACATGCTAAATAACTGAATTGAGATTCTAAGTTTTAAAACGGTGAAAACCCCATCGAAATCTGCTCATTAGTTTCTGAGTTTTTATATCTTAAATTTTTCTTTTTATAGATATAGATAAAAAATACGTGATCGATTATATGAATACTATGTAACTGGTGTATTTAGCTTGTGACTAAAGCCATATAGTATATAAAAAAGGGGCCCGACCCCGGAATACAACCTAAGTTCTCAGAATACGATGCCAGTATTTCCCCCACCCCAAATTGCTTCAATCGGATATTGTCAATTTCTATCAATATCACCCACTTTAATTGCAGTCTTAAATTCATAAATGCTGTACTGATTAAGAATTGTTTCAGATTTTAGGGATATACATGAATTTCGAATGCTTGATTGTTATTTGTTTTATACTCTTCACAGCGATCTTGTACAGGCTCACATATATACTTTTTTTTACTTATGGCTTTACGCCTAGTCGACGTCAAAGTCAATAGAGGCGGGATGGGATTGGGGTCAAGGAACGGGAATGAATTCGGTCTTGACCTTTAGAAGGAAGCATCCCTGCATTCGCCTATAGTGATTTGGGGAAACCATGGAAATTCCTAATCTGGATGCCCGGACGGGGATTCGAACCCGCGTCCTCCAGAATGCGAGGCCAGAACGTTAACCGTTCACCCACCACGCTAGGTCCAGATAAGAGCAGCCAGGTATAGAAAGTATTAAACAGTTATCATTTCGTTCCGAATGCTGAAACTCGGTCCACAACTTAACAGTGAAATTTTCTTGATATAATAATAAGACTGCATAAGCCCCTTTTTAGATATGTAAATATAATTTTCTCAAGTCAAAGACATTTTTCAGAATTGTTTGTCAGTTTATTGGATAACCAAGAAGAACGGAGCTTCTCTGGATATTAATTAATCTGCCAAATTTTGCTTTTTAACTTCAATGTTTCAACACATCCTTTGTGGCTATCTTCGGTTGAAAGACATTTTTTAATATACACAGATCACCACCAGCTGAAAGTGGCCGTAGAAGAAGGGGTGGTAACTTTGTGCTTAGAAAACAAAATTTGGCATTTAAATCCGCCAAAACTTCTATTAAATAAGTTTACCAGCTTTAAAGTGTGACCTCCACTCCGGATTCGCTAAAGGCTATATTCACGCACCTGTTTGAGCCTCAAACGTGGCAGCATGGAGCACCATTAAAGAAATAACGATCTGTCAGGACACTTTGTTAACCTCAGCTGCTGAATGTAACACTCTGTCGCAAATACTTCACTACACTGTACAAACATAATTCTATTAATCACAAAGTTCAAAACAAACATGCATGTGAAAGGGGAAGAGGCAGAAAGGGAATGATGAGCTAGTATAAAAGATGAAATCTTTATTTTACTATAACACAGTTTTTACTTTGCGGCCCTGGTTGAGATTTTGCTGGTTTATTAACACCATTCAAAAGATTTTTTCTTTTATTTATTTTTTGATTTGAGGCCAACTGTGTGCGAGGTTTAGTATATTAAGCTACATGAAATCAATATTGTGCTTTTAAGTTAATAAGCCACCAGTTAAATGACCTTTTTCATTCTGCATATGAAAGTAAGCACAAGCAGAAGAAACTAAACGGAAGATTGTACTTTTTTAAAACGTCGACGCAGTTTCTGGAGCTACTTGAAAACCGCATTCACAGCATTCGATCCACTCAGAGCAAAGAGAAGCTCACTCGAGCGGAGACACGCCCGTAAGTGCCAATACGTGTGCCGCAGTACAGTATACCCTCCGGCGGAGGCTGCGCTGTACTGCACGGTTGCAGAAATTGAGGCGCAGCGGCCGCAAGTGGAGCAATTTGCGTCTCCCCCCACCACCCCCCACCACCCCAGCGATGCTCCATCGTCGAGGACTCTCTCCGCCTTCGCTTTCGCTCTCTCTGGGGCTTTAGTGCAGTAGACTCCCGGCAGGCGTTTCGGTGCCTAATGCGTCTACCAGCTGTCGTGATCAACTCCTCTCTCGTATTCCTAACGTTCAAGCCGCTTGTTAGCTCCTTCCGTTTAACTCGAATTGAGGCAATGTAAGAACATTATCAACTCACATACAACTTTCCTAGCTGCTCAGTTTAAAGTGTATCAGTATAATATTGAATGGCATATCGACAGTTACGACAACAAGCAAGCATACATAACAAATATTGAATATTTATTTGCCCTCTATGACCAGGTTTTGTATACAGATTCTCCAGTGTACCAGTTTTGAAAATAATGTCTGATAGGACGCTATTTAACAACCGAACAGCTGGATAATACATACAAATTTAGTTCTGCAGGAAACTACAGAACTTAGTGCAACGTTTTCTTATCTAAATCTATGCTTGGGACTCCATGTTAAATGCATGTTGTAAATGTATTCACAATTCCTGGAAGTAAGGCTGTTGAATACCGTTATTGCATTTGCATACCAATGTTCCTACCTTCTCTTATTCCACTTTCTTAGGTACCCCAAAAGAATTTTGGCTTACAAACTGTGACGCAGCTGTTTTGCTTACAGTATTCGCTATCTCAAATTGATGCATTTTCCTTTCTTGATCATCCGTAAAGAGTGAATCATCATCACCGATACATCTTGTACAATTAATATCCATGAAACATACATGTTTTAACAAATCGTAAATTAATTTCACAAAGTTAATACCACTTATTCTCTTTTCATTCAAGTAGAATATCTGAAACATCAATATATACAAAGTTCTGCTTGAAATAACGCAAGTGCAATAATGTAATTACTGATTTAAACATATGAAATTATCATTTCCACCCAAAAATTAGATGTGTAATATTGATAATGTTTACTGTGTGCGTGATCAATTAGATTTAGATTAAAGTTCATAATTTAGTCGTAGTCAGTAAAAGTGCAGGCGTTAAACACACTGTGTAAATGAATTTTATTATTTCTTGAAAATTATGAAAAAGTTTATAATTAGAAAAAATTAACACATTAATTTTTTTTTTCTGTAACTGAATGGACGAAATGTAAAGAGAAGGTACTTTGCTATTTGTAAACTACATACGTCACGTCAGTTTATTAATATACTAGAAACAACATTATTTAATCAGTTGTAATAAAAGTTTTTAATATCAAGCATTATTGGAAATTTGGCTATACCTTTGGCAGCAAATAATGGACCGGGAGCAGTAGACACTTGACCATGGAGAAGATGATGAATAATAATGTAAAAACACATTAAAATACATTAGAGAAGATGACTTGATGAATTATGGTAGCACCTAGAAGGAAGCTTCAAAATTTATTATTTAATTAGATGGATTTAGTGTGAGAATGTTTTGTATAGTTATGAATTACAGCTTCGGCCAAAGAAGAAGTTAAACATACGTAAAAGTTGTATTGACTTTTTTGTAATATATCATAATCTGTGGAATAAAAGTGTTTTTTAAGGAAACTTGGAAAGATAAGTGGTCATATAATTGACTCCAAGATAGCTAGAAAGGATCCACGATGTTTAACATTAAAGTCATCTAAGCCTAACAGAGTGTTCTCGTCCTGGTGGGAAGCTAGTAGAGAAGATGTAAAAAGGTAAATGTAAATTTAGAATTGTTTGAGACAAGATCAATGGTGGTCAGCGATCAGTAGTTAAATAGTAAAGTAATGATATAGTCAGAGTATCACATTACCATATACCAAGGACTTCCTGTTTTTGATTGTGAATTTATATCTCAGAAACTAGAATAATTCAAGTATCGACTACGAGATGAGATTTCGATAGATCGAAGTAGTGTATCGCGCCAAGCAGTTTAATGTGCATGTGCATGTGCCTGCGTGTATCAGTAATTAATAAAACGCTGATTCAAGTTTACCGGTTCCACAGTCTTGATACAAATTCGAGCTTCTGCACCGATTTCAAAAAGAAAATGGTCGTCGAGTTATTAGAAGATGTATGTTGATTGTGTGTGTGTTGCGCTAGACAATTATGTTTATAACAGACTGACTGCGTGTAATAAAATCATTTGTTCCGTTATATCTCAACTGAAAAGAAACTGCAATAAATAAGAACATTCCTGACAACGTATTACGTATACTAATTACTTACTATGGAACAGTAGATTCACAAAGGCTTCCAAGGAGAAGACTGTATGTTGAAAAATCATTCCGATATAATCATGTTTAAATTTGAGGAGGCCATTCATTTTTCAATTTCAGTAATTGTATTCCAAAGTGAAATTTTTGGCAACATATGTTCAAGAAGTAGTTAGCAGGTAGCTTCGTGAATGTGTTTACACGAACAGTCACATCCACCAGAAATAAAAAATAACAGTACACTAAATTCGATACCGAAGTTAAACATAAAACGTTTTACAAGTACTAATGTTATAAAACTGCATAAACAGTTTCTACGTTAGTGTCAAAAATTAATAATTTCACATGATCAGCTTTATTACGATCACAAAATTTTATTCAGTTCATCCCTGAGTTTAAATTAATTGCCAATAATGTTTAAATAGTGGAAAAACTATTGTTGTTATTATAAAAACTCAATCGTTGCTGGTAAACCAGCTTAAACTGACCAGTCAAATGTTATTTTAGTAAAGAGTGTCCCTTTTGCTTTAGTGGTATTCTTACAAGTGAATTAATATCTGAAATAAAATCAAACACTAGGCACAGAGCATCTGAAAGAATTAATAAAAGACAAGATCAAAAGATTAAAAAAAGAGACGAATCGTTTTGAGTATCTTGGTATATACGGTAACATTCTAAAGAGATCCAGTTTGAACAAATAACTTCAGAAAACTGCTTCCATCGAATGGTTACTTATAAATATAGTTTTTGTTGCAATTTATTTTGCCGAATACAAATTAACCTGGAGTTTCTAAAACAAACCGTATTCCTCGGTTCTATAAATCGTGTTAGTGGCTGCTAAAATGATTTATGCAATAGCCTGAGGACTTGGCTCACCTCCATATTTGCTAAGATTCTGTTCGTGACAGTCACCTACCAATTATGCTGTTAACCGTTGGCTTATGGAGCTTATTCTTTTTTATTTTTTGGCTATCTCTGTGTAGGAAATATTTTCCTGTATGTATCCCTTTAAAAAATTCTCCTATTGCTCTTGCGTGATTCCATTCTGTCGAATCTATGGCTACTAGCATCCTTCTCTCACTTTGTTTATAATCCCCTGTATTTTGGTATCCTCCTGCATTATAATACTGCATCTGCACATTTTTCTAAATTTTAGTGATTTATAATTCTGTAATCATTCAATACTTTTAACCATTTTCAAAAAAAAAAAAAAAAAAAAAAAAAAAAAAAAAAAAAAAAAAAAAAAAAAAAAAAAAATGAATTGTGTGTCCGTATCCCTGGTAAAGACTTTTATGATTATGCAATCTCGCATTCGTCTTTTATATGCTTATCACTTCCATATTTTTCCGTATAAACATTTAAATTACTTTCGTTAATCTTTAGTGATATTCCTTTGCGGTTTTCCTTACCGATTTTCCTTCACATTGATTGTTTTTTTAATCCTCATCCTCTTTTCTCAAAGATAGTTAATTAGGTTTGCAAATACATTGGGGACACCAAAGGTAGTTAATTAGGTTTGCAAATACTTTGTGGGAGACCCACCTTCATCTCCTATATAAACTGAATTACACCCTCTAGCTCAGAACCTTAATGCATCTCCTTAGTGAATTAAAACAAAGAGGACTAACGACCCGTCGACAACTAGGTCATTAGAGCCCGAGAGTGGGCCAGGGGACACAACTTCCAGGAGAAATATTGTTGGCATTCGACTAGGGTAATTTAGAAGAACTTTTAAATTCTGAAGTTTGGACTGCTGCTACGGATTTTGAACTTGGTCACACCAAATGGCAGGACGAAATGTTGAAACTAAACACAACCTAACGTGTGACGTAAATCCGCTGTTGCATCAGATATTTTTTTATATATAAAAAAAAACAAATTTGAAACTGTAATTATATAAGCAGAGCATTATATTACTGAGGATCTCAGTCTCTGAGGTTGAGCTATCTTCACTTTCCCTTTTTCCTTTTTTTTTTATCGTGTAACACAATTACAAGGTATGATTGAAAGAGGATGAATTGTTTACGGAAATGAGATTTGTAGACATTTCCTGCTTTCGTCGCAAATTGAAAAGTTTAATTACTGAATGTGTATTAATTTTTCTGATTTATACTTGTAACTGTTAGCAGCTGTAGGAAATTTTAGTTTTTCTTTCTTTGGATATCTTTCGGTTCACTGATGTTACCCCACAGAATTTACGTAGGTAGAGACCCAACTCCCGTTTAACATTGGCACTAGATATGATGAGGTCGGCACCACGCTCCGGCCAATCTTTTTCCAGCCGAGTTCCTCCACGGTACTAATTGGACAGCAGGCTGAGGCGGGGGCCTTTCCGGACCTCATAGCTTCGGTGAAAATCCTCAGCCGCGTGGGAGATCGAACCCCGGTTGTCCGCGCCATTGTTAGGCGTTTTTCCGCCTGAGAAACGCAGCAGCCCGGACTCAAAAATCCGGTTGGTGGCAAATGTTAGTGTATTTTTTTTCCGGAATCCCTACCGTAACAGATACTTGTCTGAAACACACGAAACTGTTATTCAAGATACGTTGTTCCGTAAGGAATGGAGTAAGCAACTAAAATCGATTAGTATTTTAATAATAAACGTGAGCAAAAACCAACACAGAAGAATTTCATGTGATATGTAAAATTTCACATTTTTAGCAGGCGTAATTTTTATAATTATAATTACTTATATTATCCTTCCGTGATTGACGCTGCGTGTTTATTTCTGTTGATGCTAATGCTTCGGTACCACGGATGATTTAGTTAATGTATTCTTTTTCTGGTACGCTAGACGGGCTGTTTACACTTTTCGTCAGAAATGGCCTTGTTTCTCCACCAGAGTGGGACCCCTGTTCTACTGTTCTAGAGAGGTTGCGCTGCATGAGTGGTCTGTTAGTTGTTGTTGCAACGCGTTCGTCTGCCAGTACACATTTCTACATTTGACTCTATCCGTAGTCCTAGTCTTTGTTGAAGTTTTTAGGATGTTTATAAATTTCTACGAATTGCTTTAATTTGCGATAAAAAATTCCTTCTGTTTTTCTATAATTGTAGTACTCTCCCATTGAATTCTGTGTCCTCCTTGTATATGATGCTCCGTCACTACAGTACTATAATTCACAATGATGTTGAGATTGATACGGGGGCACTGTGAAATAGAAGGGCCGGGTGGCTGGCAGGAAGTCATGACATCACACTGAATGTAAAAAAAAAAACAACAACAAAAAAACAAAACAAAAACAAGTAGTGGATGAAATGTGAAGCCACCCGCTGCGCTGTCCTCGGTATGAATGGAGTAATGTGTCAGTCCTCCAGCAAGGACAAAAGCTTTGAGAAATATGATGACAAGTGTCAAGCTACCCAGCTTTTCGAGAGGATTCGTCGCCTCGATAAACACAGGGCCAGCCTGTGAGAATAGGGACATACCACCGGGATATTTCCGTTTATTTTTGTTCCATGGAATGCTGCTCCGAGGCACTGAGCGGAGACAACCACTCGTAGACTGTGAGTGGATGTGAGTGGGCGCTGTGGCCGGTCTACCGCCATCCTCTGAGTGTCTGAGGTGCGCATCCCGTCACCAGCAGCGTCGACAACAGTGCGCGGACACGGTAAAGTGATCCTAACAGCACGACAGGTTGCAACATATCATGGCCCGTAAAATACCCCTGATTAGCTAGAGACTTGTTGCAAAGAGCCAACTGAACTAGCCATCTGCAAAAACTATTCACTTGTCAAATTTGATGTCATTAAACTTGTTTGAATAAATTCATGTCTTTTTGTGAACCCATCTTTTTATGTCTTGTAACCCCTGAGACATGTCATGTACGTGGCTCAATATTAATATGTTGATAGAGAAAAGATCAAGTAGTTTCAATTGCTGCTGCCATACAGTGTGTCTAACAAGTTTTAAGTAGAGCTACCACCAAGAGAGATTATTACAAACTGTATGTTATGGAAGAAAAAAAATGTCTGAGAAATGCGATAGAAGAGAGCGGGAGAACTAGGAAGAAAATTAATTGAAATATGCAGGAGCACAGAAATTTTTCAAGAGTGTCAGGGGATTAATATAATTCAGAAAAAGGAGTATATACGTTTTTGTAAGGCATGTGGATACACAAAATCGAAGAGAGAGAATGGTGCCGTATATAATCTTTGTGTTTAGATTCGACAAACTGGAATCAGTTCAAAGTGCTCGTTTAGTTTGGTTCATCATAAGCATGATTGAAGAAATAAAGGGATATTTGTAGAGTCAACGACTAGGAGATGCAATTTAACAGGAGCGTGACTCGAGAAATTGTTATAGAGAGGCAGCGAAATGAGTATACAAGGAATGAAGGAAAGAGGACAAAATATGATGGTCAAAACTTAAGAAGTATGCGCATATATGAAAGGGGTAAATGTGTTACCAAAAAATATAGAGAAGGTAGGAAAGAGACGTTGAGGACCACAGAAAGATAGAAAGATGAACGAAGTAGTTGAAATTGACCAACGTAGAAGAGTGAAATAGCAGGGGTGCAAGAGCGAAGCTGATGAGGCTGTAAACTGTCGACGATAATGGTGATTTGAGTATCATCTACAGGGAAGGAGTAGATTTTCGTTACATGAAACGCCAACTCAGCTACAGTCTTTTTTTTTTAATGAAAATTACCTAACCTTACTACAAGTGCAATAATAGGAGAGGTGAATAAAAGAGTATTGTCATGCTCAGTAATAGTGTTATAAACTCATAAACAATAATACAGTTTATTGTGATATTTTAAAGGCCTGATTGACAGTTTCTTAACGGTTGCATAATCTGCCTCCATCGTAGCTGCCTATAGCAATCTCGTTATTTTACCAATAATAGGTTCTTAAAGTTGAACATGGAATCCGAACCGAGGAAATGTTCTGGCATACTTCTTATACACGATTTTACAGATGTGAAGTTCGGGTTTATGGCCTTTAAAAATAGCAGCTTACACCGGTACTTTCTCTCTCTAGTTAAATGCCTTAATCTTATTACCCAAGTTGCTGGTTACCTTTCTTGAATCCTTTCTCAGGTTTTGGAATTAGGGCGAAAGGATGACGAAGATATGGCGTCGTCGTAACTTAGACTAGCGCTCTGTTACTAATGTTGATTCTTCGAAGTGAGCAAGCCCCAAGGAGCTGTTTTCCGGCTGACAAGCCTGCCACAATGTGCTGGAACGAATTGCTTCACAGCTGAAGACTCGCAGTCTCCATTCGCCGCTCTGTCAGGCGTGAGGGGCAACCCACTCCGAATGGGTAAAAGAGAAAGCAGGAGAATACGTTGTCTGAACTGGGGTCGTGAAGTTTACTGGAAGAAGTAGACGCTATCTCACAGTGATTCATCAAGGATTTGATAATTGTCAGCTATCAAAGAAATCTGAAGTAGACTAACATATAATTGAAACACAAAACGAATAGAGTTTGCTACAATTCTTCTTTTCTGCTTCTTCGTCTTTCCCATATTAAGGCCTGTTGGGCCCACGTGCCAATTTCAATTCTCCATCCTTTGTTGTTGTTTTTTCTTCCATTCAATCCAATATTCCTTCATCATTTCGTAATGTTAATTCCTTCTTTCCTCAGACCACTTAGGAGCAGACTCCTCTTTTGCCTTGGAATCCTTCCATCCTTAATACCTTCTTTCTAGAGATCTCTCTTTACATAATTTCCTTTTAATCTTTCTTGACTTCTTGAATCCATCTCCATGTTGATTTTTTCTCCAAAGGTAATTGAATATCTTCTTCGTTAATCTTTTATCATCTATTTTGTAGATATGTCCGAAAAACATTAATACCATTTTTCTTATTGATTCAGATATATTTCCTATTTATGGTAATTTTTATAGTTCGGCTGTTTTAACTGAACCCAAGATTTTCTCATGTTTCTTTTTAAAAGTAATTCCAGTTTATCCAAACTATAGTTCAACACTAGGCATTCACTAACATATAGACATTCTGGTTTCACGGCTGAGATGTAGTGCCTTATTTTAAGATTTTTAGAGAAGCACTTTTTGTTATAATTTTTTTTAGTGATACAATATGCTCTTTCCATTCTTTCTTCTATGGCGGATTTATTTAATACATTTTCTTGAATTGACTCATCCAAGTATTAAATTTCTTTATTTTCTTTCAACAATTATATAGTGTAAGTTAGTATAGTTAATTTTTGTTTTTAAGTAATACGACTTTCGGGTCTGTAGCCACAAAACTGTGAAAACGTGTGTGTTTTTCATTCCCCTTGTTCTATCGACCTCAAAGACTTATACATATTCTACTGCTGAAATAGCTACTACACAAATCTGACAAACACTTAACTAAAAGTAACCAAAGCTTACAGCCAGTTCTTATTGCCAAATATTTACATCCCAACCACGCAGCTTAGAACAAAGGTATGCCTTGTATTAGTAATAATTCAGTTATATAAAATAATTAAACGTTTATTGCTGCAAAACGTTAATGAAATTGGCTATGTGTTTAAATACACAAGATTTTCTTAACTGCCAAAGAACTGATCATTGACTTTTAGTCGTATATTAATGTATCGCAGATGCGATTGAAGATAGTTAAAGCAAATTAAAAAATTGTAACGAAATTTCATCTATCCTGGTGGATGAGTGGTAACGCTTGGTTGTTTTATAATTATTTCCATTATTTTATCTGGGTGCACGGCAGTGCACCTGCCAAGTCTAGACAACGGCGGCGGCACTGCCTACCCTTTTCTGGAAGTGATTAGGGCCATTTTTGTACCTTAATTTCTTTGATCTTACTGATGTTTGTATTTCTATTACGTAGATATCAACGAAGTTAGCAAACATACAAAAAAAAAATCAGTTCTTGAGCTTAGTTTAGATGTTATTGGTGTGCAATTTTCACCATTTTCTGTCATTCGTTTTCTGACTGACTGATTGATGATCGTGAAAACTCCAGGGTACTTCATATATTAGGAACCTGAAATTTGCTACACAGATAAAGTTTTCCTTCAGATTATAAGAAAAGTCTGAAACTATAAAATTTTGATATATCTACCCCTTACCTACCCCATACGTGTAATCGCATTCTACCCTAATAATGTTGTATGCCTAAGAATTTCATTATATACGGTGCTCACTAACTTTAACTAATCTGTTAAATTTCAATTTCTTCATCCTCTTACTTTGGAAGTTAGTGAAAGCCCAAAATAAAAAATAAAAAATTACTACGACACCACTACGTCAAAATTGTACCGTATATCGCGTTGCACTAGAAAACGGTAATTTTGTACACTTATGTAGTTTCACTCCCATATCATAAGAAAAGTCTAATATTGGTGATTTTCCACGTATTTTTAAATGACATCTCAAAACGTGAAAAATTTTGGCGAATATTTGCAAGTTAATTGCTTCGTTCTGAATGAGTATGCTAGAAATTCCTTATAAGCATAGAGATCACCAAGTGTAACTAACATATTAAATGTTACTTTCGTCATATGCTCAGTTTGGAAGTTATTCGTTGTTTGCTGATGGTGGTAGTTAAATCTGTGGCAATCGGCTTGCTTGAAGAATGAGTGGGAATTGTTGGCAGCGAATATTGATGCTTTGAATTCTGAAATTTTCTAATCCACCGATTTTCAAATTGAATCGTTACATTTGATCAACAACTCATAATAAACTATCAACTGTCATTAAACAGCCACGAGACTTGGCCTGTTTTTACAAGGATATTTTTGTGGGATTTTTATTCTTCATTCCAATTCACTAAGAATATCGTATTAACGTAGTGGTGCTAATGTTTATGAAAGTTTGCAAGGCGCAGATATTACCTTCACTGTGAACCGCATACTCCAGCTTTTTCATCGAAGATTCGTTTGCTAAGGTCTGCCCCTGGAAGAACGGTATCAATGCCGTTTATATGCAGCATGATAAGCACCGTTCGATAGTTGGTTTCAACAATTTTCTCGCTACGTAAGCAAGCATAGCTGTTCATAAATCCCTGATTGGAACATAACGACATTTCTTCTCTTCGTATACTGCAGGCAACAGATAACTTTCGAACAAAAAATTTTGGAGGATTAAAATGGAAAAAGGTGAATAACAGTGGCAATAGCACGCAGTGAACTAATGCAATATAACTCGCAATCAGGAACTTATAAGTTATACGACTTATAGTGACACTTCAAAAGATTCATATTATCGAGTCCCTAAAATCCCTATAGACCCCTACTTCCTCAATTCATTTTGCTTGGTTTCTTGAAATATCACAAAGGCGACAGTCGGCCGGAAGACTATTAGCTGCGGACTATTCCGGCAAAGTGACAATGGCTCAAAACAAGCTCAAACAATCAGCATGATTCTAATAAACATTCCTAGTTGCTCTCAAATTTTTGCATTGATTTTAAAGGATGATGCAGATAATTTTAAACTTTTTCATACCATTATAAGGAGAAAAAAACACTTTGAAACGATGTAAATTGAGCCTAAAATTCAATAATCATCGTTGATCCACCTAATCAATATTAGATGTAAAAACCGACTAGTAATTATTATAAACAATCATACAGACACTTATAAAAATTAACATGATGTTCACAACATGTTCTGACATCTAAAGAAAGTAATTTCACCTTTTAAAAAAAAAATTCTCCCTATTTACATAGAAATAAATAATATTAATGAGACGCTGACCAGAAGGAGAAAAGGATTGGCTATGTTAGAGGGACTGTGAGTTTTATTTTAATATTATTCCTATAATCACATACCACATACTTGTACTACCAATAATGAAATAAAAAATCTGCGGCTACTAATTGAAACAAACAGGCCTTTCTCGCCTCATTATAATACAGAATTACATAAAATAACAGGGGCTAGCAAATAATAATTACAATTTAAATTGTCATAAAATCATATCACCGATAAATATTTACGTAATTTACAGCTCGTACAAACTGTTATTTCTCCACTGAAATACACTGCGTCTTATTAAATTCTACGGACACACAGCATGAATGGATGAGTGGTGGCTAAGAAATCTTCCACATCATCAACCAACAAGATCACGTTTGCTTCTCCAAGCGCAGAAGGAGCCAGCCTAGACCAACTGACATCTTTACAGAGTATATATATATATATATATATATATATATTTGCTGCCATCTGTCTCTCGACTGGTTTGATGCAATCCTCCATCCCTTCCTATCTTGCGCTAGTTTTTTCATCTCAACATATCCCTTGCAACCCACGTCCTCGATTATCTGCTTCATATAACCTAATCTCTGCCTTCCTCTGCATTTCTTGCCTTCGACTGTTCCCTACACTAACAAATTAACCAATCCAACATGTCTCAAAATATGTCCTACCATCCTGTCTCTTCTTTTTGTAAGACTCTTCCACAAACTTCTTTCCTCACCCATCATTTTCAAAACTCGCTCGTTTCGTACATTTAATTTTCAGCATCCTTCTATAGCACCACATTACAAATGCTTCAATTTTCCTTCTGTCTGGTGTTCCTAAAGTCCATGCTTTGCTGCCATAACGTGAAGTACTCCATACATAGAATTTTAGAAAGTTCATTTTGAGTCCTCGGTCAATATTTGAAACTAAAATATTTCTCTTTTTCATGAAGGTTCTTTTCGCTACTGCTATCCCGTTTTTAAAATCATTCCTGTAATATTACTTCCTAAGTAGCAAAATTCACTAACTTCTGCTATCGCATCTGACTATATTTTTATATTTAAGCTCCTAGTATTGGTATCATTTCCGCTACATTTAATCACTTTTGTCTTTCTTTGGTTTACATTTCGTCCAAAATCTTCCTTCAGTATTTTGTTAATGATATTAAATAACTTCTCAATATCCACAACCTGTTCTGATAACAAGACAATGTCATCAGCAAATCGTAGCCTACTGATTTTTTCTCCTTGAACATTTATGTCATTCAAATCTTTCTTTTACTTTCTTTATTGCTTCTTTTACATACAAGTTGAATATTAATGGGGATAGACTACAACCTTGTCTCACATCCTTTATAACTGATGCATTTCTCTCACTATTCTCTACTTTTATTACAGCTTCTTGATTCTTGTAAAGATTATGAAGTATCCTTCTATCTCGGTATTTTAGACCCGACGTCTTTAAAATTTTGAACAGCTTGTCCCACCTAACATTATCTAAACCTTTTTCTAAATCAACAAATGATATAAAAGTATCTCTTTTTTTCTTGATCCGCCCCTCACGTATTAATCTTAACTAGGGATGGCGATCTGAGATCGATTAATCGAAAAATCGATCTTTTGGACCAAAAAATCGATTTTTTAAATCGATTTATAGAACTGAATCGATCTAGTGAATCGATATTTCACCCGTGGAAATCGAATGTGAAATAGCAATTTCTACATGTAATGCACTTGCACATGAAAATCAGGGCTTAAACGAATAATTGAAACACTATATATCGCAAGCAGTTGTGCACCTGAAGTATGATCCTATAATTTACTGGCAAGAACAAAAAAAAAAAAATCAATTTATCATCACGTTTACTCAACATCCAAGAAGTATATCTGTTTAGTGGGATCATCAGTACCTTGCGAGTGCCTTTTTTTTATTGCCGGCAACATCGCAGGTGATGAGCGGAACCGCTTGGATCCTAGTAGACTGGACAGACTGTTGTTCCTGAAAAGCTTGGACATTAAGCTCTGGGAAGTGTAATTTATATAATTTCAAAACTGTTTTATGTAACCAACGAATTTGTGAAATAATGTCTTATTATATACCTGATACTTTGATTTAGTTCTAAAAAAACTTTAATTTAAAAATGATAAAAGATCGATTATTATGGTGTCCTTTTTGTTTTCCATGATTAGAATTGTATTGAAAATACGAACACGAAAACCAAATCTAAAAAGATCGATTTTTTGAAAATCGATATTTTAGACCTCGATTTTTTTGTGAATCGATTTATCAAATTTCGATTCGAATCGATTCAAGAATCGCCATCCCTAATCTTAACGCCAGAATTGCTTCTCTTGTACCGCGGTTTTTTTTTCTAAACCCAAACTGTTCTTCATCTACTATTCCTTCAACTACACTTTCCGTTCGTCTGTATATTATTCTAGTCAGTAATTTTGAGGCATGTGATGTTAGACTTATAGTGCGATAATTCTCACGTCTATACCCTGGTACCTTCTTTGGAAGAGTGAAATATATCGAAACGCACCGCCTAACAATTTTTAAATAAGTTTAAGAAAACTATACTTTTTTTTGTTTTTAATCGCTGCCTGGGTATAAAACTATTTATGAAACATTTGTAATAAAGTAGCTGCGAGAAAACTTGTGCCTTTAGTTGCAAACCAGCGCTTGGCTTATAACGTGTTATTGGTGGCTGTTTTCTCAGGAGCTCCACTGGTTAAATTATCTATTATTTCAGCTGCATGGCGGCGATCTTTAATTCGAATTTTACATAATGATGCAGATTCCTTTATATCTTATTTATTTTGTTTAGAGCATTACGGCTCGCTGACTTCAAGGTCATTTGAAGCGGGAAAGGACTGGGAGTAAAAAACTATGAAGCAATTACGCCTTGGGAATTGTAAAGGAACCATCCAGGCTTGTATTGATTTCTGGAAACCATAGAAAACTGAAATCAGGATGGCTGGAAGGCGATTTGAACCTGCTTCCTCCCGAATATCAGGCCAGGGAGTAACCGCTCGCCCACCACGCTCGGTCTTTTATATTGGCCAGGGATTAGGGGGAATGGCGTGGGAATATTTTCTTTCATAGGTAAGGATTTCATGGATTTGGATAAGTTACCAAGAGAAAGATGAATGATTTGCAAATACGCTGAAAGAATTTAAAGCTGAAATTTGTAGGAAAAGTAGGCAGATGGAGTAAAGGCGAAAAATGGGTTTATAGGGAAATTGCAACCAGAGATAGGGAAGATAGGGCCATAGACACAAAATACAAGTGAGGCGTAATTTAAAGGTTATTTCACTTTGTCGGCTTTACGACAGTGTTCGGTTTTGACACTCCGGAGAACGGGTATTCGGTTTATAGTCGTGCTATCCCGTCTTTGGTTTTCCGGCTAAGTTTTTAAGATGGATGTTGACCATAACCTCTCTCGTTCCTCGTCGGAAATTTTTTGAACTGATATTACTTATCTTTTCTCTAATACCCATTGTACTTTAACTTTTATAATGGCTACAATTACAATTAAATGAATTTGAAGTTTTGTGAAAGAAAACATGGCTCATCAAAACGGAAAGAATGATAAGCATTATGCCATAATAACCGTGTAGCTTCATTAAAGTATGCGCGGACAGTGATGAATAACTCAGGTTATTCCAATTACAATTTCTGTCAAGATTACGGAAAAGTCTGAAATTATTTCTTGTTATATTACAGAAGCTTTTATTAATTTCATTCAGGCTTTACGGTTTGTCGACATCTTGGTCATTAGACGCGGGAGAAGATTTAGAGGTGGGGCGGGGGAAGAAGTAATACATACGAAATATACATTTTCTGCGGCATAACACTTATTATTATTATTATTATTATTACTCCACAATTCACTATAAGTGGGTGGTGAAAGTGTGATAGTTTGGAAGGGATACGCGGGATATGGCAGGAGCCGTCCATGGGCTATTTTGAGGAACCATTCCGGCTTTCGTCTGGAGCGATCTGGAAAAACTATGGAAAATCCAGATCAGGATGGCCGGAGTGATTTATCCAGAACTTTATCGAAATCCTTTCGGATTTTAAGTTTACTCGCCAGGTAAATCGTTAGTATTCCATTCCTTAATCGCTCGTGAAAGAAATTAGTACAGAAATACATCGTTTCTTGACCGATTTCTCTTAACTTATTTTCGTGGTCATTGCGAGGTTAATACTTACTTCTGCTGTTTAATAGGGACGGTTATGCACTTTTGATTTTAGCCAAAAATGTCAAACGTTGGCCGCCTCGCCGTTGTTTAATACAGACCTTTCTAATTCATCATCATTAAAAATAATTCTTCTTCGGTTTCTTTTGTTCAACATTGATTTTCTTTTTATTGTACTCTCAGAAGTTTAACAAAAAAAAGCTCAAACCAACAATTTCTTAAGCCAGTCTACTATAACGAGTAAAACAAAACAAAACATAGATACAGTCAGAGATATTCATAGCTTAAATCTTTGGTTTACACGGTTACCAACTTAAACATCCCATTATATTATTTTATCTATTTCTTACGCAAGTTAACTAATTCTATGGTTGTTATCTCACATCATTCCTAGATATAAATTTTACTGGTAGTAATATTTGTTTGCTGTCTTTCCGAAATAGGTCAGTTGAGAATTTTTCATTTAGCTTCAGCCGAGAACGACGCCTTTGGTGTTCCAAGTCTTCCCAACCTAACTCCTTCAACATCGCACTTACACTTTCCCTCCGGCAATATATACTTGTCACGAATCGGGCGGCTCTTCTTTAGACCTTCTCCAATGCCTCCATCAACACCTTCTGGTGGGGGCCCCATACAGAACAACAATATTTTAAGCGAGGACGCCTTAGTGCTTTGTATGCAATCGATTTAACTTCCGGTGTCCATTGTTTTAAATTACGACTTATAAATCGGAGCATATGATTCGCATTCCAAATTACCTTCTCGATATGCTCATTCCACGACAAATTATTAAGAGTTGTTACCCTTAGGACTTTAGCGGAATATACGGTTCTAAGGACTGACCTGGTTCCAGCTTCGACATTCTTAAGCGTTACGTGTAATTTTACTTTTCAAGCGAGTTAGAGCTCTAAAACGAGCCTTACATTCGGTAGGAAGCCGATTGATTCTTGGTTAATATCTGTTTTTTTTTCTGCCCGTGGTTTTCCAAAATTCTTAAAGCGAAATACAAGATTGTTCCTTAAAATGGTCATTGCCAAATTACTTCCCGTCTCTTGCCCACAATCCTCAGCCATCTTTAATAACCCCGATGTCAACGAGTTGTAATCCTCTACCCTTCAAAAATTACTGTTTAATCAAAAGAATCTCTTATATCAACTGCGTCTCAAACTACAGTAAGCCCGGTATTACATCTTTCTAAAATATCTTTGATAAAAGATATTTTATAAAATATTTTAAAGTGTAATGGGACATATTTTATAAAAGATTTCTTTTACAAAATGTAAGACGTAGGCATTACATTATATAATATACTAGCTGACCCGGTCACGCGTTGCTGTTACTTAGTAATTACTGTATAGTACGTTGGATTAATGGTATTCTCAACTTCCTAAAGTAGTCAAATTAATATTCACTAATAAAAACAAAAACATTTTAGTCGATTTGGAAATTCAAATGTAATTGGTATAGAGTTACGGAGAGTTGAAATTAACTACAAACATCATAAAAAAAATAATTTACATTTTATTACAAACTACTTAATTGAAAATATATGAAAAATTGATATTTATAAAAATAAATAAATATATTATTTTTTTTATTTATATAAACTGAAATTTTAGTTTTATAAATGAGGTCTATGAAGTTGATTTTATAACATTTTTAACAATTATTTTCATTATTTTAAATTATTAAAATTTATAATTTTAATTTATCTAAGAGCTAATTGGTGCACAATATTTTTGGTTAGCCTGTCTTTTGTTAATACAAATAGATTTGATGGTTTCCCTACACCTGAGCAGGCGACATATAGTTGCCAATGGGAGATACACGTATTTTCCAAATCCAAGCCGCAAACTGACATTGTTTGGGCTTGTGACTTATTTATTGTCAAAGCGAAAGCCAAACGAATCGGAAATTGAAGTCTTTTAAATGGTATTGGAGTTTCTGACCGTATCATTGGAATACGTGGCAAGAGGACGAGTTCTCCTTTAAACATTCCAGTCAAAATAATGTTTCAAGAACATTTCTGGTGATCCTTTGATCACCAAATGTGTACCGTTGCATAATCTAGGTGGATTCAAATTACGAAGAAGAAGAATCGGTGAACCAATCTTTAACCGGAGATTGTGTGGCGGCATTCCTGTTATATACAAAGAGTTTAAAAACTCATTTAAGGCTTCATTTCCATCTACAATAGTGTCTATTGATTTAAAAGACATCAGATCACCTGGCAACAATTGTTGTATCTGGAAGTTAATTTCGTTGACATCGACATTTTTTGCTGCCAAAATAGCACGATTACTGATCCAATTTTGATCTAAGTAATTATTTGATACATCCAGGAACACACGCTGAGTTAGTTCATTTTTGAGTGAACAACAGTGCAGAATTTGTCTGAAAATTTGATGTATTGTGTATTTTGATGAAGTTCTATTTCACCTTTTCCAATATCCAGCAATTGCTTACAAAATACTTGTGCCGTTTGATCATTTTGCAACTGTACTTGCATGTTCATGATCAATAAAATTGTTTCGACATTCCGCCATAAAAACGATTGTTTTAAACATGCGTTAATCTCATCGGCAAAAGAAGAGCGAGGACCGACTCTTAGCGAAGATTCGAGTTTACGGTATTTCGGCTCAGATTTGCGAGTGGATACATGATTTTCTAACTGGTCGATCACAGTATGTCGTTGTTGACGGGGAAGCCTCTTCTAAGATAAATGTTACTTCGGGCGTTCCTCAAGGAAGTGTAATAGGTCCACTTCTTTTCTTAATATTTATAAACGATCTAGGTGACAACGTCAAATGCTGGCTGCGATTGTTTGCTGACAATGCGGTTATCTATAGGGAAATAAGGTGCTCCGACGATTGCTTAGAAATTCAGCGTGATTTGGATGCTATTTTCGATTGGTGCCGTAAATGGCAGCTTACACTTAATTGTAAAAAGTGCAAGGCAATGCGGATAAGTAACAAGAAGAATCAGTTTGTTCACGAGTACAAAATAAACAATTCACCTGTTGACACGGTTGATTCCGTGTAGTATCTGGGGGTGATAGTACAAAGCAACATGAAATGGGACATGCACATAACTTCCGTCGTAGGCAAGGCTAATTCTAAATTACGATTCATAGGTCGTATTTTGAGGAATTGTAATGCTCAAACAAAGGAGTTAGCGTATAAAACACTAGTGAATCCGCATCTGGATTACTGTTGTGGCGTTTGGGATCCGTATCGCAAGGTTCTGATTGACTCAGTTGAGAGGGTGCAGAGGAGAGCCGCTAGATGCGTGACTTGTTGTTACAGTCCTTATGAAAGCGTCACAGAATTGATACATAGATTGGGCTGGAATAGTTTGGATGACAGACGACGTAGCTTGCGTTGGAATTTATTGGAGAATATGCGAAAAAAAAAAAAAAAAAAATTCGAGTGCAATGAAATACTTCTTCCGCCTACCTATTTAGGTCGCAATGACCGGAGGGATAAGATTAGAGAAATAAGATGCCGTACTGATACTTCTTTCCTCGCACTATTCGGGATTGGAATGGGCGGGTTTGAGATTGGTGGTTAGCACCCTCTGCCACCCTCAATGTTTGTGATTTGCAGAGTATGAATGTAGATGTAGATGTAGAATCACTGGTAATATCTGTCGGAAGTCACCAGACAGTAATAGGACAGTACCACCGAAAAATTTGTCGTTGCCTCTCAAATCTTGCACAGTTCTATGAATTGCATCGAGTGATTGTTTATGAGCCATAGTACACTCATCCCAAATTATAAATGAACTCTTTTGCAACACTGCAGTTTGTGGTTTGTCGTTTCTGGTAATTCAAGTACTCATTGGAAAATATTTTCTTCGGTGAAATACACTCGTTAACCGTTTTCAAGATGTATTGCAAGATGCTGGATAGAAGGGTCTCTTTCATGGATGCGAAAACTAAAAATATGCCAGATAGCTTCGTTGCTGCTGATGTATCTACCTATTTGGTATCGTGTTATTTCGTAATTTTTATTTACATTTTGAACTTCAAATACTGCCAAATCACTGCCTTTATTAACATATTTGCAAATGTACTTAATGGATTTTACAGAACCGCAAAACCCGACTATAATATGAGCCTTATACGTTTCTGAAAGCAATGGTGAGTATGGTACCATCCACTGATTGTCAATTTCAACTTTGTTTCTAGAATTTGACATTCGCATTATAAATGTTTGGCCACCATTCTCAGCGTTTCTGCGGCGATACAACGGATAACCGTCGATATCCGTAATAGTATCATTCGTATATTCCTTTGGGATACGGTTCTTACATTTTCCACCTTACATGCATGGCGATGTCATGTTAAAAGCACCGCAAACCTCGCTTTTACCACTAAATCAAATACTGATAGCAACGTGTGTTACCGAAAACCGAATGTTTTACGATTAAATCAATCAATGATTTTAATTTTTGTTTGAACACACGTGGCGTGACATCATGACGATGCATTGATTGTGGCCTGGTAATAGCAAAGTTTGTATTTCTTCCCAATTCGGATTACATGTAATTGTAATAAAAAATCTGGACGACCATAATGACGTACGTAAGTATCGCATCTTGTATATATTCCTGCATGTTCCGTGGACCGCCGATGTAGCTTGAAGGTAAAATAAATGCATTACCGATATCATGGCGTTTAAATTTTCATAAATATTGCCGATAACAGCATCTCGTAAGTGGATGTATTCCTCCGATCGTAATTTAGCCTGGTTGTATCGAATAAATCGCAAATGCTCGTTTTCAATCCTGGCGTACATATCCACGACGTATTGATGGCACAGTTGACGATATCGAAGGATATAGTTATCCTAATTACGTCTAATCATCAATCGGGGGCAGTACTTCATTGAAGTAACTTTTTTATTTTTTCATTACCTGAAAAAATAATAAATTAAATAGTAAAAAGTAAGAAATCAATATAGTGGGCCCGCTGTAATCCGGCCCCTGGTCGGAATACCGCGGGTCTACTGTACTAATAAAATAACGAATTAAATAGTTGAATATCAAATTTACCAGAAAACTGGATCACGCTGTTTGATGTTGCTGTGATATTCATCCTGCCCTTGCCAGAATATCAGTGGATACTGGAGTGCGTCATACGACGGTGTAGATTCGAAATTATGCTAACAGTGCTATCTCGACGTGTGATTTTAATCAACTGAGTCACCAACCAATAAAACTGCGACTTCATCTACGGTTGGTGCGTTGAACTGCCAGCGTGTTCTGCAGATGGTAATTTGTCAGCTTTGATGACAATTTGATAATTGTGGCGACACTCTTTTAAACAATTGAATAAGTTTATTACTGTTTTCGAAAAAAATTTCCAACAATACCACAAATGCTCTCTCTTCTGCTTGTTCGATGAAATTATACTGGCACCTAGTTTTCACGCGTTCCTCACAATTTACAATAGATTTGGAGAAAACTTCGGGTCATCGTTTGGCATCTATCAACGACCAATCTTATGGTGGTACATCTGGCCTTGTATTTTGAATGTAGTTTCAAAATGACGTCCATCAGATGCGAGATCGCAAATTTTTGCTACCCCAAAAGACGTCATCTGGAAGCAAGAATTGAATTTGTGTGTCTTGCGCAGAAACAATTTCGAATCGTTTGATTCGCCAGCAAGAAATGATTGCAAAGGTCCTGGGGGAGTGGGAAGTGGTAATAATACAATTTTCCTGATGCACAACACGTGCCCGCTGCTTCATTGCGGAATTTCAACGCCTGACAGTATTGGCATACTTTGTCCATTGCATCGGTTGCAATTTTAGAATGTGCAGAGTAATCAATGTCTTGTGCATATTCGAACACAAGACGAACAAATGATACACGTGTTAAAGCACGGCGAATTTGCTGTCTCTCTCCTTCTCTTTCTCTAAATGGAGCTATGTGCTGTTCTCGTGCCGCTCTTGTTCTCGATATATTCTGTCACAGACGTTCATCACGCTGTTCTTGAGATTCTTGCATACGACGCTCAGCTGTCCTGATTCTTTGAACTTCCTTACTTGCCGCGATTTGCGTTGCTGATTGATGAGCTCTCTCGACACGTTTGCGTCGTGCCTCTCTAATACACGCATTGTCGAGGTTAGATTTATTTGGCGACATTTCACTGAAAAAATTTGAATTACAACAAAAACAGCCTTTCTGAAAGCCTTAAAATAAGACACTATAATACAGTGGTGAAACCGGAATTTTTGGGTCCATTGAAAAATAAAGTAAAATGGAAGTTAAGAACTAATGAGGAAATATAATAACATTGAAAAAATAACAGAATGAATCAGAAAAAGAAGAATGATATTTTTTTAGATACATTTATAGCATGGATGACACCAGGCTTTCAAGAGGTTTAGAAAGATTTGAAACGAAATAATATCAGTGAACTGTATGGAAAAGAAAATATTTCGAAAGCAGACTTCGAATATGCAGGATTCCAAGGTAGAGAGGAGTGCAATAATGAAGGAGTACAGGGGAGGAAGAAAGAAAAACCAACAGGAGAGGAACTGAAACTAGCACGTGGTCCTAGTTGACCATAACAAAAGAAGAAGAAAAAATGATAAGCTAGCGAAAAATACTTACACGATTCGAATTTATCGTAACGTTTTCTTCAATGTTATATTCATGTGTGTAATTACTTTATCGTTAGGTCTAATACCACACAAATGATGAACAACAATACAGTATAATTATAACACAATACACAGCACACTTAAAATTCAAGAAACTCACACATATGGCGTGGAATAGACTGTAGCATAAATAAATCGAAACGCAACGCCATCTACTGGATGGTTAGATAAATTAACACACCACAATCTGTTAGGAATAAACTGAAGCATAAATAAATTGAAACAGAACGTCATCTACTGGATGATTACCCAACCTAGCTAACCAAGTGTTGTATCGACAAGTTAACACATCGCCATCTGTTAGAAACTTATGGAACTATAATTATAATTTCGTGTGGTCGTAATGACCTGGTGACATGGTTTCTACCTAGCCCGCCCATCCTGCCTGGTACAGGGGACCTACATTTTAACGTCGAATCCGAACCACAGTACCGTCCTGCGTATTTCACCTCATACAGCATGCTGCGCCGGAGATTAATGCCGGGTTAAGTGCTATAAAAATCATCGCCGAGACAGGGACTCGAACCGGGGACCTTTCCACCTCCAGTCAGACGCCCTAACCACTGAGCCAGCAGACCGCTTAAGCTTGGTGGCTTACAAATAATTACTAACCATTGTCCTATGACAAACATTTAATGAACATTTATTCACAAATAATAAATATTGAGGTCTATAATCCAGATAAAAACTATCCTATCTTTAAGTTGGACTAAATTACACACAGTTAGCCAAATTTCATCTAAATCGGTTATGTAGTTTCGGAGTTCATTCCGGACAAACATCGTGACCGAGATTCTTATATATACTAGCTGACCCGGTCACGCGTTGCTGTGACTTACTAATTATAGTACGTTGGATTAATGTTATTCTAAACTTCCTCAAGTAGTCAAATTAATATTCACTAATAAAGACAAAAACATTGTAGTCGATTTGGAAATTCAAATGTAATTGGTAAAGAGTTACGGAGAGTTGAAATTAAGGACAAACGATCATAAAAAATTTAATTTACATTTCATTACAAATTACTTAATTGAAATATATAAAAATTGATATTTATAAAAAAATTTTATTTATTTATATAAACTGAAATTTCAGTTATATCTTCAGTCATTCTGTTTTTATATTTTTCCCACAAACTCGAAGATTGTGTTGGATAACATGTTGTCAAAATAATTGCAAACAGTTTGACGAATACTATTCGGCGTGGCTGTCAACGCTGCATCAGCAAGTATCAGGTCCCAATAATTGTCGTCTACCAGCAGCTGCAACTCGCGACATGCATCTTGACATGTATTGAACACTCGACATGTATTGAACACTCGACCATTAACTGTTCGTAAACATTCGAAAGAAGCTGGTCCAGGAACATTCACCAATAACAAACGCTGAAAGAAACATTCACGTTGTTTTGGATGCAAAGTCTTTGCTTTGAATATGCCTGCGATCGAAGGATGTGGTTCTCCTTGTTTACGTGGCTACCATTTTTTACCTAATTTGTTCCATGAAAAATAGCTTGGAACATCGGTATATAATAATGTTTTTGCGAATTGGCGGAACACATCAGATTTTTGACACAATGTGAAAAATTCAGTTTGTGGTTTGTCGTTTTTGGTGGCTCAAGTATTCTTTGGAAAATATTTTCTTCGGTGAAATATACACGTTGATCGTTTTCAAGATGTATTGCAAGATGCTGGATGGAAGGGTCTCTTTCATGGATGCGAAAACTAAAAATATGCCAGATAGCTTCGTTGCTGCTGATGTATCTACCTATTTGGTATCGTGTATTTTTTATTTACATTTTGAACTTCAAATACGGCCAAATCACTGCCTTTATTAACATATTTAACGTACTTAATGGATTTTACAGAACTGCAAAACTCGACATTAATATGAGCCTTATACGTTTTTGAAAGCAATGGTGAGTATGGTACGACCCACTGATTGTCAATTTCAACTTGGTTTCTAGAATTTGACATTCGCATTGTAAATGTTTGGCCACCATTCTCAGCGTTTCTGCGGCGATACAACGGATAACCATCGATATCCGTAATAGTATCATTCGTATATTCCTTTGGAAAACGCTTCTTACATTTTCCACCTTCCATGCATGGCGATGTCATGTTAAAAGCACCGCACGGTCCGTGGATCGAGTGACTGGTAACAATATCAAACAATTCTTGATCAATTAATGGGTCCGGAATTTCGGCTGAAATTATTTGATCAATTTCTTCTGGACGGATTTTAACTTCAAGCCAAATCAAAATGTGAGAATGAGGCAAACCTCGCTTTTGCCACTCAATCAAATACAGATAGCAACGTGTGTTACCGAAAACTGAATGTTTTACGATTAAATCAATCAATGATTTTAATTTTTGTTTGAACACACGTGCCGTGACATCATGACGATGCATTGATTGATGGCCTGGTAATAGCAAAGTTTGTATTTCCTCCCAATTCGGATTACATGTAAATGTAATAAACAAATCTGGACGACCATAATGACGTACGTAAGTCATCGCATCTTGTATATATTCCTGCATGTTCCGTGAACTGCCGATGTAGCTTGAAGGTAAAATAAATGCATTACCGATATCATTGGCGTTAAAATTTTCATAAATATTGCCGATAACAGTATCTCGTAAGAGGATGTATTCCTCCGATCGTAATTAACCTGGTTGTATCGAATAAATCGCAAATGCTTGTTTTCAACCTTGGCGTACATATCCACGACGTATTGAAGGCACAGTTGACGATATCGAAGGATATAGTTATCCTAATTACGTCTAATACATCAATCGGGGGGCGTAGTACAATCATTCAAGTAACTTTTTTATTTGTTTTATTACCTGAAAAAATAATAAATTAAATAGTAAAAAAAAAGAATAAGAATCAATATAGTGAGCCCGCTATAATCCGGCCCTGGTCGGAATACTGAGGGTCTACTGTACTAATAAAATAACGAATTAAATAGTTGAATATTAAATTTACCTGCAACTGGATCACGCTGTTTGATGTTGATGTGATATTCATTCTGCCCTTGCCAGAATTACAGTGGATACTGGAGTGCGTCATACGAACGGTGTAGATCCGAAATTATACTAACAGTTCTATCTGACGTGTGACTTTAATCAACTGAGTCACCAACCATAAAAACTGTAACTTCATCTACGGTTGGCGCGTTGAAATCTGCCAGCGTATTCTCCGTATGGTAATTTTTCAGGCTTTGATGACAATTTGATAGTTGTCATTTTTTAATTGTGGCGACACAATTGAATAAGGTTGATGATTATTTTCCAAACAATTTTCCAACAATACCACAATTGCTCTCTCTTCTGCTTGTTCGATGAAATTATACTGGCACCTAGTTTTCAAGCGTCCTCACAATTCCAATAGATTTGGAGAAACTTCGGGTCATCGTTTGGCATCGGTATCAACGACCCAATCTTATGGTACACCTGGCCTTGTATTTTGAATTTAGTTTCAAAATGACGTCCATCAGATGTAAGATCGCAAATTTTTGTTGCCCCAAAAGACGTCATCTGGAAGCAAGAATTGAATTTGCGTGTCTTGCGCAGAAACAATTTCGAATCGTTTGATTCGCCAGCAAGAAGGATTGTAAATGTTCTGGCGGATTGGGTAGTGGTAATAATACATCTTTTCCTGATGCACAACACATGCCGGCTGCTTCATTGCGGAATTTCAACGCCTGATAATACTGGCATATTTTGCTCACTGCACCGATTGCAGTTTTGAATGTGCAGAGTAATCAATGGCTGGTGCATATTGGAACGCAAGACGAACAAATGATACACGTGTTAAAGCACGGCTGATTTACTGTCTCTCTCGTTCTCTTTCTCTAAATGTAGCTATGTGCTGTTCTCGTGCCGCTCTTGTTCTCGATATATTCTGTCACAGACGTTCATCACGCTGTTCTTGAGATTCTTGCATACGATGCTCAGCTGTCCTGATTCTTTGAACTTCCTTACTTGCCGCGATTTGTGTTGCTGATTGATGAGCTCTCTCGTCGTGCGTCTTGCCTCTCTGCTACACGCATTGTCGAGGTTAGATTCTTTGGCGACATTTCACTGAAAAATATTTGAATTACAACAAAAAGTGCCTTTCTGAAAGCCTTAAAATAAGACACTATAATACAGTGGTGAAACGGAATTTTTGGGTCCATTGAAAAATACAGTAAAATGGAAGTTAAGAACTAATGAGGAAATATAAAATAACATTGAAAAAAATAACAGAAAAAGAAGAATGATATTTTTTGATACATTTATAGCATGGATGACACCAGGCTTTCAAGAGGTTTAGAAAGATTTGAAACGAAATAATACCAGTGAACGTATGGAAAGAAAATTTTTTCGATAGCAGACTTTGAATATGGCAGGATTCAAAGGTAGAGAGGAGTGCAATAATGAAGGAGTACTGGGGAGGAAGAAAGAAAAAACAACAGGAGAGGAATTGAAATTGACACGTGGAGTCTAGCTGACCATAACAAAAAGAAGAAAAAATGATAAGTTAGCGAGAAATGCTTACACGATTCGAATTTATCGTAACGTTTTCTTCAATGTTATATTCATGTGTGTAATTACTTTGTCGTTAGGTATAAAGACACACAAACGATGAACAACAATACAGTATAATTATAACACAATACACAGCACAATTAAAATTGAAGAAACTCACACATATGGCGTGGAATAGACCGTAGCATAAATAAATCGAAATACAACGCCATCTACTGGATGGTTCGATAAATTAACACACCGCCATCTGTTAGGAATAAACTGTAGCATAAATAAATTGAAACAGAACGTGATCTACTGGATGATTACCCAACCTAGCTAACCAAGTGTTGTATAGATAAGTTAACACATCGCCATCTGTTAGAAACTTATGGAACTATAATAATAATTACGTGTGGTCGTAATGACCTGGTGACATGGTTTCTACTGGCTGGGCATTCTGCCCCTGTCGTAGCCGCCTTTACCTAGCCCGCCCATCCTGCCTGGTACAGGGGACCTACATTTTAACGTCGAATCCGAACCACAGTACCGTCCTGGCGTATTTCACCTCACAGCATGCTGCGCCGGGGTTAATGCCGGGTTAAGTGTCTATAAAAATCCTCGCCGAGACAGGGACTCGAACCGGGACCTTTCCATCTCCAGTCAGACGCCCTAACCACTTAGCCAGCAGACCGCTTAGCCTTGGTGGCTTACAAATAATTACAAACCATTGTCCTATGACAAACATTTAATGAACATTTATTTCGCAAATAATAAATATTGAGGTCTATAATCCAGAAAAAACTATCCTATCTTTTAAGTTGGACTAAATCACACACATTAAGCCAAATTTCATCTAAATCGGTTATGTAGTTTCGGAGTTCATCCGGACGAACATCGTGACACGAGATTTTTATATATACTAGCTGACCCGGTCACGCGTTGCTGTGACTTACTAATTATAGTACGTTGGATTAATGTTATTCTAAATTCCTCAAGTAGTCAAATTAATATTCACTAATAAAGACAAAAACATTGTAGTCGATTTGGAAATTCAAATTAATTGGTAAAGAGTTACGGAGAGTTTAAATTAAGGACAAACGATCATAAAAAATTTAATTTACATTTCATTACAAATTACTTAATTGAAATTATATAAAAATTGATATTTATAAAATAAATAAATAAATTATTTTTATTTATTTATATAAACTGAAATTTCAGTTATATCTTCAGTCATACTGTTTTTATATTTTTCCCACAAACTCGAAGATTGTGTTGGATAACATGTTGTCAAAATAATTGCAAACAGTTTGACGAATACTATTCGGCGTGGCTGTCAACGCTGCATCAGCAAGTGTCAGGTCCCAATAATTGTCGTCTACCAGCAGCTGCAACTCGCGACATGCATCTTGACATGTATTGAACACTCGACATGTATTGAACACTCGACCATTAACTGTTCGTAAACATTCGAAAGAAGCTGGTCCGGGAACATTCACCAATAACAAACGCTGAAAGAAACATTCACGTTGTTTTGGATGCACTGTGTAAAGTCTTTGCTTTGAATATGCCTGCGATCGAAGGATGTGGTTCTCCTTGTTTACGTGGCTACCATTTTTTACCTAATTTGTTCCATGAAAAATAGCTTGGAACATCGGTATATAATAATGTTTTTGCGAATTGGCGGAACACATCAGATTTTTGACACAATGTGAAAAATTCAGTTTGTGGTTTGTCGTTTTTGGTGGCTCAAGTATTCTTTGGAAAATATTTTCTTCGGTGAAATATACACGTTGACGTTTTCAAGATGTATTGCAAGATGCTGGATGGAAGGGTCTCTTTCATGGATGCGAAAACTAAAAATATGCCAGATAGCTTCGTTGCTGCTGATGTATCTACCTATTTGGTATCGTGTTATTTCGTCATTTTTATTTACATTTTGAACTTCAAATACGGCCAAATCACTGCCTTTATTAACATATTTGCAAACGTACTTAATGGATTTTACAGAACTGCAAAACTCGACGTTAATATGAGCCTTATACGTTTTTGAAAGCAATGGTGAGTATGGTACACCCACTGATTGTCAATTTCAACTTGGTTTCTAGAATTTGACATTCGCATTGTAAATGTTTGGCCACCATTCTCAGCGTTTCTGCGGCGATACAACGGATAACCATCGATATCCGTAATAGTATCATTCGTATATTCCTTTGGAAAACGCTTCTTACATTTTCCACCTTCCATGCATGGCGATGTCATGTTAAAAGCACCGCACGGTCCGTGGATCGAGTGACTGGTAACAATATAAAACAATTCTTGATCAATTACTGGGTCCGGAATTTCGGCTGAAATTATTTGATCAATTTCCTTCTTGACGGATTTTATCTTCAAGCTAAATCAAAATGTGAGAATGAGGCAAACCTCGCTTTTGCCACTCAATCAAATACAAATAGCAACGTGTGATACCTAAACTGAATGTTTTACGATTAAATCAATCAATGATTTTAATTTTTGTTTGAACACACGTGCCGTGACATCATGACGATGCATTGATTGATGGCCTGGTAATAGCAAAGTTTGTATTTCCTCCCAATTCGGAATTACATGTAAATGTAATAAACAAATCTGGACGACCATAATGACGTACGTAAGTCATCGCATCTTGTATATATTCCTGCATGTTCCGTGAACTGCCGATGTATCTTGAAGGTAAAAATAAATGCATTACCGATATCATTGGCGTTTAAATTTTCATAAATATTGCCGATAACAGTATCTCGTAAGAGGATGTATTCCTCCGATCGTAATTCAACCTGGTTGTATCGAATAAATCGCAAATGCTTGTTTTCAACCTTGGCGAACATATCCACGGCGTATTGAAGGCACAGTCGTGCGTCTTGCCTCTCTGCTACACGCATTGTCGAGGTTAGATTCTTTGGCGACATTTCACTGAAAAATATTTGAATTACAACAAAAAGTGACTTTCTCAAAGCCTTAAAATAAGACACTATAATACAGTGGTGAAACCGAAATTTTTGGGGTCCATTGAAAAATACAGTAAAATGGAAGTTAAGAACTAATGAGGAAATATAAAATAACATTGAAAAAAATAACAGAAAAGAAGAATGATATTTTTTGATATGTTTATAGCATGGATGACACCAGGCTTTCAAGAGGTTTAGAAAGATTTGAAACGAAATAATACCAGTGAACCGTATGGAAATAAAAAATTTTCGATTGCAGACTTTGAATATGGCAGGATTCAAAGGTAGAGAGGAGTGCAATAATGAAGGAGTACAGGGGAGGAAGAAAGAAAAAACAACAGGAGAGGAATTGAAATTGACACGTGGAGTCTAGCTGACCATAACAAAAAGAAGAAGAAAAATGATAAGTTAGCGAGAAATGCTTACACGATTCGAATTTATCGTAACGTTTTCTTCAGTGTTATATTCATGTGTGCAATTACTTTGTCGTTAGGTATAAAGACACACAAACTATGAACAACAATACAGTATAATTATAACACAATACACAGCACACTTAAAATTCAAGAAACCCACACATATGGCGTGGAATAGACCGTAGCATAAATAAATCGAAATACAATGCCATCTACTGAATGGTTCGATAAATTAACACACCGCCATCTGTTAGGAATAAACTGTAGCATAAATAAATTGAAACAGAACGTGATCTACTGGATGATTACTCAACCCAGCTAACCAAATGTTGTATAGATAAGTTAACACATCGCCATCTGTTAGAAACTTATGGAACTATAATAATAATTACGTGTGGTCGTAATGACCTGGTGACTTTGTTTCTACTGGCTGGGCATTCTGCCCCTGTCTTAGCCGCCTTTACCTAGCCCACCCATCCTGCCTGGTACAGGGGACCTACATTTTAACATCAAATCCGAACCACAGTACGGTCCTGGCGTATTTCACCTCATACAGCATGCTGCGCCGGGGGTTAATGCCGGGTTAAGTGTCTATAAAATCCTCGGCGAGACAGGGACTCGAACCGGGGACCTTTCCATCTCCAGTCAGACGCCCTAACCACTTAGCCAGCAGACCGCTTAGCATTTGGTGGCTTACAAATAATTACAAACCATTGTCCTATGACAAACATTTAATGAACATTTATTTCGCAAATAATAAATATTGAGGTCTACAATCCAGATAAAAACTATCCTATCTTTTAAGTTGGACTAAATCACACACATTAAGCCAAATTTCATCTAAATCGGTTATGTAGTTTCGGAGTTCATCCCGGACGAACATTGTGACACGAGATTTTTATATATATAAAGATTTCAAAGCAAACAAAGAAAATTGTGCAACCTATATTACCGAAGTTTGTAGGATTGCCGAATCAATTAAAATATAGATTTCTGAATATAAACAGAAGAAAATGTTGTACATCAGAAATATGTATACTACAAGAATAGGAACAAAAAGGCAGACACGCAAAGATTTCGAAGTTAAATAGTTCTATCGATGACGAGAAAAAGAAAATAAATGGATTAAGAAGCTAATACTAGACAGGTTTTCTGGAATAATAGCTGACCAATACAGATGCCGTACTGCTGAATGGTGCAGATCCGCCACCAGCAATTGAGTACAATTCGTTTAACATACACCGTAATAGACACCCCATAGGATATATCGTTAAGTTCTGGGGTAATAATTCTGACTTATAAATTTTTGAAAATATTGCGTTAAGAATTTATTGGACCTAAGTTGCATCTTCGACCATCATCATCAAGGGCTTTTCTACTATTCGGCAGGTCCATTCACAGTGACAGCCTTCCAAGCCTCCCTTTGTTCCGCCATTCTCTTAGTCTCTATATATTTCCCATTTATCATGATGCCATCAATCATTTTCTTTCTTCGCTAACCTCCGTTTACAATCCCCTCCAGCGCAATTTTAAGCAGGCACTCATTCCTCGACACATAACCAATCCAGTTCCTTTTTCTGTTCCTTATTGTTTTTATAAGAGACCTTTCCTCTCCTACTTGTTCCAGAACTTCATCATTCGTTACTTTGCCTTTCCAACTTATTTTCTCTATCCTCCTCCATATCCAAATTTCGAAAGCTTTCACCCGCTTAATATCTTTGCGCTGCGTCCATGTTTCTACCGCATATAGTCCTACACTCCATACCAAATATTTATCTAGTTTTTATACACCCTTCCGCATAATAAATTTTTCTTTCTATTGAAAGCTTCCTTTGCCATTGGTTTTCACATCCTTCTTGCAACTCTTATCACCACTCAAAATACTCCCGACATATTTGGAGTACTCCACTTGTTAAATTATTTCTTTCTTACTCCTTCCCACCATAAAACATTTAGTTTTACTCCTATTGATTCTCATTCAGAAATCCTTACACCCTTTGCGAAAAGCCTCTGATATTCTTCTTCGACCATAATTTTTATAGTATGTCACGTCCTCACATTGCAGTTTTTTCACAAAACTTTGATGAATTCCTTTCACATCAAGTCTTTCAATCCACGATACAACCCAAATACGTTTACTTCTCTTTTCTTCAGTAAAAGACAAATTATGACAGCTACACTATCATATAAGTTTACTTCATTCATTACAGAGAACTATGATGACTGGGTCCCGCCTGTACCGTAGGCCAGCTCATGGCACAGTCGTCCTTCCTGCCTTTGTGGCCGACTGCATACCGCCTCCCTCCGCTGCCAGCGCTATCTGCTGTTCATAGCGGGAACCATCCCTCACCACGTGAAAGCGCCTCAGTGGCCGACGTCGCATATCGTTCCCTCTGTATCAAACCTAGTATTCAAATGTGGCCGCTTTTGTGCAAGCTGCATTCGTATGCTAATTCCAGGGGAGGAGAAAACCCGGCGTTAGTTTCCGAAGTAAATCTTTTCTATGCTTTAAAAATAACTAGTTTTATAGTTTTTACAACGACTAAAAAGTGCCTGCAACCTCTTGCACTTCAATCAGGTCTCTTGTTAAACTAGAGGACCTAGTAAAATAGTAGTTATAGTAGTTTGACGTAAACAGTATAAATGTCAAACTTGCTAAGCTTGGTGCACTGTCGAGAAAAGTTGTGTGATGGAATATTGGTCTAAAAAACTTCTGTATCTCCTGAACCATTTCTAGGTGGTAATTTAAAACAATGTACACTGAATGTTAAATCGATTGTATACAAAGCTCTGGTGCGTCCTAACTTAGAATATTGTTGTTGTGTACAGGGCCCCTATAAAAAGGAGTTAATTGATGCTTTGGAGAAGATCCAAAGAAGAGCCGCCCGATTCATTACAGGTATATATAGCTGGAAAGCGTAAGTGCAATGCTGAATGAATTTGGTTGGGAAAACCTGGAACATCGAAGGCGTTGCTCTCGGCAGAAGCGGAATGAAAAATTCGCGACTGACCTATTTCAGGATGAAGGCAAACACATATTACTACCATTCATACCTAGAAATGACGGAGAAAATAAGGTAAAAGTAATCAGGGCCACAACCGATTCCATTTCTATACCATTTTTTTCACGAGCGTTTAGGGAATGGAATAGGAAGGAGCTATCGAGCGAGAGAACTTAGATTGCGATAGGAGAAGGTATCTATAACCCTCCCACCCCCCTGGCCTTCCTGATATGGGTTTTCTATAGTTTTCCCAGATCTCTACAGGTGAATGCTGGGATGGTTCTCCCAAAATAGCCCATGGGCGCCTCCTGCCATTCTCGTATATCCCTTCCAAATTGTTACACTTTCGGATAGGTGCAATGCACCCTCCGCCACCCACTTCTACTGAATCGCGGAGTAATAATAATAATAATAATAACCACTGTAACAGAATGACAAAAATGGGTCATTCAGTACATTTTTATATTTAACATATAAAAAGAATAATCACAGGAATAACTCTGGGAAAGTAGCCGTCATTTAACGCGCCACACCGGCGGCAGATAAAACAATGCAGCTACCCTTTCTAACGGATTTGGTCAAGCATATGATCCCTTAGCTCCGGGAAAATACACAGCGGGTTGAATGCTCGTGTCCCCAACCCCAGGTCCCCGAGCGGGCAGTTTGGAGGTCACAAATGACGAATAAGTCCGAGGCTGGCCGAGTTCGCACGAATCTCCAAAAGACAATGTTCGCCTATCGTCACATCCAGTAGGAGGAGCCAAAAAAACAGCAGAACCAATCAATAACAGACTATCCTCTGCATTTTGTAAGCCAGTGAATTTTTGCTCTATGTGAACCATGAGTGACGGGAGGAGGCTTTTCCTGCGGACGCTGGAGGGCACTTGACGCCGAGTCTTCAGACTGGAAGGAGCGGATCTTCCGAGATTGGAGATCGCTCCGTCTTGGCATCGAACCTGAGGGTCGATACTAGCGTCCTGTACAGTGAGGATGCTGTGCACTCATTCAGTACGCTGACTGAAGGACGTGGTGCACTCTCCGCTGTAGCCAAGGGGCTATAATAATTCCGCCGTCGAGGGAAACATATCGCCGCCACGGTAATATTTCTACAGTGCAGTGTGGTACTTTCATTCAGTCATTGGGTACGACCTCTGAATGATTAGGAGTTCTCGCACCCCCAAATATTGAGCTAGCTGGGACAGACTTTCTTAAAGCCCCACTTGATGGATAATTTAAATTATCCAGGCGCCCGGCATTTGAGATCGGATGCAGTCAATGTTAATACTGTATTTGATTTATGATTCCCAATTGTTATGAAGGGAACTTTCATATAAAAACCAAGTGTGAAGATTTCTTGTTTGCTAATTAATATTGGGAATTTGCTCCAAGATCAATTGGAAATGTGGTGGTGTTTGAATGCTTTGTTTGTTTGTTAATATGTTGGCAATTGTAAGAAGATGCTTTGCTTAGTTTTTTTTTTTAATGTTTCAATATGTTAATGTTAAAAATAAGTAAGCCTCACCTGTACGTCAGTATGAGTACCCAATAAATTAGCAGCCTTGGGTTTTCTTTGAATTATAAAAAGAAGCAAAAGGTTTTCACCCTTACCTCCCTACAAGGCATCCGCTACACCACCTATATGACTGGAGAGGTTAAGGTTCCTATATGTAGGTGGTTTGTGCCAGGAAGATATAGACCCTACGTTAAACAAAACATCCAAGACTTCCAGCTATTCAGTGAGCGGTGTTAGTTTGAGTCTCCTTCGCCTCAGTTACGATCCTTTTAATAATTTAAAAAATAGGTGTTTATTAAACTAATAGCTAAAATTTGATACGTAATCGAGTGGAGCCGAAGTTGTAAAAGTTTGATTGAAAATTCGTCAGGTGAAACTTTACCTGCTAGCAAAGAACAAAAATTGACTTGTGCTGACGAATAGCCATCTCCGTAACGAGAACTCGAATAATGCCATAAAACAACGTTGTAAGGAATAGTGACATTTGCAAACCTTCTAAGTGTTTAAGAATAGTAAATTAAAGGCACAAAAAAAAGAGTACAATTTGTGAACATTCAAGAGTGCATTAAAAACAGGGAAAAAAAAATGATCTTGAAAAAGCAATTAAGGATCAATAAATTCTATGCACTACTACATCGACGCCTTTAGATCGATTATTGCCTTACTCGCTTTGTTTGTTTTGTTATTGTATATTTCAGTTTTAGGTATATTCAAATATACAGTTTGAGAAAATTCAGGTTCAACTAAACTGTACCGTGATACAAACTACCCTTAATTCAAATTATTGATGAATTGGTAAAATTAAGTATCTCTTTGTTGAACAGGTAACATTAAAATCATCATCGGATGCCGAAAACAACGCAATAAACTTTTCCGTCCATGATGTTGGCCAGGGGCGGATACAGGATTTTGGTTTGGGGGGGGGGGTCTTGGCTTAAGTGGATTTTGGTTGGGGAGGCTTGCCTTTAGTGGATTTTAGCTTTGGGTGGGGCTTCAGTCGGGAAAAAGGTAGTATTTATAGTCTCCTCGGGCCTAGAATCCTTAGAGCTAATAATAATAAAAAGGGTCTCCAAAATTTCAATGTCGGAGATGGACCTAAATACTTTTTGGGTGGATTGTGCCCCCTAGCCCTCCCCCTGGATCCGCCCCTGATTTTGGAGACATTGTCACGCCTGAGAAATCACCATCAATTATCTTTTTAACAGTTTAATTCCTCATTAGAGCACTAACTACAGCCTTTCCAAAACGTGCTCGATTCGAATAAAAATTGTTCCCAACAATTCTCATGCTCTCTCAGAACTCCCGTAACACTACAGTGGTCTATCACCTTTTTTCTTTTCGCTTATTGTCTTACGCCTAGTCAACGCCGAGGTCGTTATAGAAGGGAAAGGATGGGGGACAAGGAATGGGAAGGAATTCGGCCATGGCTCTTTTGAAGGAAGCGTCCCTAAATTCGCCTGGAGTGATTTGGGGTAACTATGGAAAAACCAAATCTGAATGCCTGGTCAGGGATTCGAACCAGCATTCTCCCGAATGCGTGGTCAGGGACTATTACTGCTCACCCATTAGCTTTAGGTTGTCTAGTCGGGTTTAGATGCTGAATATAGTATCAAAAAGAACCGATAGATGGTGTTGGAATAACATCACGTTTCTTTGTTAATGATTTAATCGAACATTAATTTTTTGCACCTTAACACTATTAAGGCTAACCTGATTAGGTACAATTCAAACTATAGCCAAGATACTAAGTTTCAAAACAAAAAATTCAACAAAATTCTGTTCAACACTGTTTGAAGTTATTCCACATTAGAGGTAGTAGAATTTGCTATTATGTAGATAATTAAATTTCTTATTCCGGATGTGACACGTAACGGTACATGCCTTTAATTTCTAGTCACATACAAAGGTTTTAGACATCGAAATTTCTGTCTTCAAGTTATACTGGGTTAAATCTAAGCTCGGTATTCAAGCCTAAGATTGGTTCGATCCTTCTGAATGAGGTGTTGGAAGGAGACGGACCAGTTCCTTTCCTCATTAGCTAATCTATCCCGGTAATCGTACCGGGTGAAGGGGTCGTACAGCTTAACGCTGAATCCGAACCACAGAAGCTATCTGGTGCACTTCACATTACACAGCAATTTATACTAGAGGTAAAGAATCTGGTTAAGGGCCTAAAATATCCGCACAGGAGACTGCGATTCGAACAGGGATCCTGTCAGTCCCCAGTCAGACGCGTTAAATACAGAGCTGCCGAGCTGCTCCATTGTACTAGATCAGTAGTAGTCAATCTGGTTCCTACCGCAAAATAGTGGGCGTTCTAGCTTTCATGGTGCGCGGTAGGTGATTTTACCGATACTGAAGCACTTTTTTAAATTTAAACGGGTTTTTCAAAAATTGCTCAATAGCTTTAATTAAAGCTAATGAAACACTTATAGGTTGTCAAAGTATTGTGCCATCATTTATTGGTAAACATCAACTACTTCGCTATAATTTATTAAAAAGAGAATGTCACGAGTTTTATGAATTATCATCTATAAAACATGTAATGGTGGTTTTCCCGGCGAATCTGATACTTGAAGATCTCTCATTTGATCGTGGTTCAACGAATTTTCGACGGCGTAACCTACCATCATCTTCAAGTTGCGTCTGCTGGCCGGCGTGAGGAGCGCTGTCCTGGACGCGACTGCCGGGCCGGACCTGCTGTGGCGGTATTTATACCTATTCCCGCCCCCCGCCCTGATACCTGTGGTGGGGGTGGTACGCTCCGCGCCCGAGAGCAATTTCTGCTTTTATATATTCTCAAGCAGTTTGGGTGAAGGTTTTGTCACTGGACATTTATTTCGGACTTTCAGGTTGGGTGACTTTTGTTATTGGTATGTCTTTAATTTTGCTCTTTCATTGTTTTAATTTCTTGTTAGGATGGACAATGGCCTTTCGTGTTTGTCATGTGCATTGTTATAATGTCCGAGGATTTGCAATTAGTGGATTTGTAGACGTTCTTGCAGCTCTGTAGAATGATTTAGTAATCGCCAATAATATTCTTCCTTGGAGCAGCGGGACACCTGCGGCTTCATGCAGGTCGGCTGCTGGGAACCGGTTCGGGACATGTAGTACCCGCCGAAGTGCTCTGTTTTGCATTGTTTGCAGTCTGCCCAGCCTGGTTTTTGATACGTAGCCCCACACCGGGCACGCATATTCAGTTACCGGGCGAACTAGACTACAATATATACTGACTCCGGTACTGGCTGATAATGAGCTGTCCCGATTGAGGATCGGGTACAGTTCTTTGAGCCTAGCTGCGACTTTTCGTCGAGTGTCCTCGATGTGGCTTTTCCAGGTTGTTGATGAGGTTATTCCGTAGCCGGATCTCAATGGCTTCCTTGCATACGCAGTCCGAAAAGTGAGATGTGTTTCTCAGATCTTCAGTGTCCTCATATTTGATAGTATGCCGGGTATCTAGACAATGTTCAGCAACTGGATTTTGACGGCTGCTGTAGCTATGGTGTGACGTGTATGTTGTGTGCACCGTTCTCCAATCACATGACCGGCATGCCCGAGAGATCTTCAAGTATCTATAAAAAGATAATATAACTCCATATTGACACACTCAGTAGCCTACCACATCGACATAAAAAAAATGAAGATATTTTAAAATTGAAGATGTACTATTGGATGAAAAATCCTTTTACCGATACAACTTGCCAAAAACTATTGTTATAAATTGGATGTAATGAATAAAGCAAATGTAAATTAGATAGTGGTGGAGTACAAAAAACTGTTGCAAAATTTAAAAAATTAAATTCTCACATCTAAATATGTGGAAAATTATATTCAGTTTACTAATAACTTTCATATTTCGTATAATCATCCTTTAGCGCTGTTAATCATATTATGACCAAAGAAAGAAATTACCTGAATGTTTCTGAAAGAGGAGACCTTTGTTACTTTCTTCCTTAATTTTCGCAGCAACAGCCTTAGGTACCTTATTAATAAATTATATAATTAAATGTAATTTCACCAGGGGTTTCATGCTTATATATAACGTAAAATACAAATAAAAATATACAGCTAACTGCAGTAAGTCGTTACGTAAAGATTTATTCAGCCAAACGTAGCGAAAATCTGACATAAAGTATTTTGTAAGTAAATACTCTGGTAGGTCAAATTTTGAGACATGCAGGATTGGTTGATTTCTTAGAGGAGAACTGTAGAGGTAGACAGAGATTAGAATATATGAAGCAGATAATTGAGGACGTGGGTTGTAAGGGATATGTAGACATGAAGAGGTTAGCACAAGATAGGAAGGGATGGAGAATTGCATCAAACCAGTCGAAAAACTGACGACAGCAAAAAAAAAAAAAAAAAAAAAAAAAAAAAAAAAAAAAAAAAAAACTTTTATTTGCTTTAACTTGTTGTAAATCTATAAAGTTTCTTCCCTTCTGGGGAACTGGTAGGAGGTTAGAAAATTTTACTATTAACACAGGTACAAAAGTGGGTGGTGAGTAAAATGGTTGACTACTCCTGTGCTAGATTGTAGGTAAAATATTTCGTGTTCACAGCAGATTTCAATTTACAGCTGCCGTGCTGGGTAACGTAGTGTCATGAGACATACCTGAGATTTTAATTTTCACATCCTATTCTTCGAAGCTGTGAAAATCTCATCAAGAGCTATTCATCAAACAGACAGAGCGCTGTTTCGGATTTATAGTAATGATAGCTTTTGCCGGCAGCTCCCTCTAGCTGACCCACGTGCATGGACAAATACGCATACCGTAGATCTTTGGATTCTGAGCAACTGTGGTTGTGTTGATGCACCCTGGGCCAAAACGCCTCCCTTGATAATAAACTAATTATATTACCTTTAAAACTAATTACATTACCACTGGTGTTTCGTCTGAGACCAAGTACTCATTACTTTTTTTTTTTTTTTTTTTTTTTACTGATGGCTGTACGCCTCGTCAAGGACGTTAGAGGCGGGATGGGATTGGGAACAAGGAACGGGAAGGAATTTGGCCATGGCCTTTTTGAAGGAAGCATCCCGGCATTTGCCTGGAGTGATTTGGGAATCCATGAAAATCCAAATCTGGATGCTCGAATACAAGCACAGAGCGTTAACCACTCATCCACCACTCTCGGTCCTCATAACTCATTGTTCCGCGCAACATACTGCACTTAATTATTTGCTAAATATCCGAAGGTTCTCACGTTTTGCAGATGTAAAGAGAAACCGCAATTTCGGAAAATGGTACTCCCCCCTCCGCCCCGCGAACAGTCTTAAATTTTCGCTAGAATGTTTTGTAGTAATATTTTCGTTAAATGTATATTTTCGATGTGAAAGTTTAATGTGATGAATTTTTTAAAACTGTTTTTGCTATGCCATAAATCAGGAATTACAAAAATCATGCATTATGTTTTCATTATTGTTTAAGCATATTAGAGGTTATCATTGATGGAGAGTGCAATCTCTGATCGGGATTGTGTTAAGAATCCTTGAAACGCATCTGCTCCCGAGAAATGTTGAGTCTTGAGACATATCACAGATTTTATGTTGGTTCTTAGGCTTTCAAACTGTGGAAAAACAATAAAACTCTGTTCAGTAGTTTTTAATTGAAAACATTAATTATTAAAAACGGACAAAGCACAGCCCGCTACAGATTTATGTGTGTAGAGAAGACATAAACGACTATATTACTTCCAGTTCCAATTATTACTGAGAAGTAATAAACGTAGGGAGAAGAACTGCACAGCAGAGAACGAAAAATTTAAAAATCCAACAATGCCACAATAAGAGTGAGAGACGGATAAGGATTACATCCAGTCAGCATTTGGGCATTACGAACTTTTAGTGCATATATGATTATACTCTTAACAATTTAATTATTTAATATTTTTAATTACTGTCCACAGTACCACCAAGAATTATAAATGCGAGTCACTCTCAGTTAAAATATAAACCGAATTTACCGCCTGATAAATCGTACAGTTCCCAAAGTTAGTAGTACTGTCTGATGTGCTAGAGTAATTACTAACTTACCTCTCCGTCGTTTCCAACCAACATTCAATGCATTTGCTAGAAAACTATAACTGATGTAGTAGCACATACAAGAAAGGAACAATCGGTTTTTTACTAAATCTCCTATAAAATTTGACAGGGAAGATTATTAATTAGTGATATACATACGAAGCAGTGAGAGATCTGTCTGTAAGCGGAATAATGGTTCAAAAGATGATTGTGCAAATGTCGAGAGTGAATCACACTTTCGGCATCTGACAGTACCAATTATAAAAAGTTTTTTTTTCCATGAGGGCATAAGAAAGTTACTGGTATTAGGCAGTTGTAAATTTCAAGTAATGACAAGGAAATGTACGAAAAAGTACTTGAATGAATCATAATTTCGATTATAAAGATTCTGTTCTCATCCAATCACAATAAACTGTACAAGGACAGTATATCAATAACTTAATTCATGGAAAGTGCGAGTGGCTTATAGCAATTAAAATTTATATCATTTACCATAATTTCTCTCAAACATTTTCTATGAGTAATGTGAGCACACCACAACTTCGTTTAATTTTTCGCTTGATAACTCTCCGCTCTAGTAGGCAGCGAAGATTGCACTTTTCACTCAGGTAGAAAATGTCAAGCGTACGGTACAAACAAACCCACTACTCCTGTTTATTCTTTTATTACCAGCCGCACTTTCTTATTTTCATTTTCAATTTCTCTGTCTTCATTTAAAACTGTATGATACTGAGGTTCCAACATTTCTTTAGTTTTTCTCTCTTTGCACATCTCTCCGTATGCCCGTTATTAACTTTGCCGCCAACGTAATTTTGGTCTCTTCTCTTAACATGCTTCTTTTGAGACTCTTCTTTAGAAATTTCACTGATACACTGTCACTTTAGTTACTCATGCTATGTTTTCTAATCGTTCCAGATAACCAAAGTAACATTCCTGTTTACAATTTAATTTTTTCAGTTCCTTAGTACGCGAGGCGTTTCCCGCTGCCAGGAATCAATTCCTGTATCACCACCGCATAGTAAATTGCTGTTTTCTTTCTTTTATTTACATCAAAATTCTGTTGGTACCGAACTTCACAAAACCAGACCAATATATATTTTTGTTTCTCATCGGTCTCTCAACTCGTTTGTTGTTTCTTTCTGTCTCTTACTGTCGTTTGCTAACATCTTTATCTCAAAATATTCATTACATAGCCTACGTCGTCAGTTACCTGTTTCATATTTTGTAATCTTTGTGTTCCTGTGCAATTACTTTCTACGATTATTTAATTCCAAACTTCAGTGAAGTGCTATACTCCATAAATACAATTTCTATAAGTCCCTTGTGGGGGGGGGGGGGGTAATATTTTAAATTGAACTGCTTTTATTTTTAATGAAGCCTATATTCGCTAATGATAGTATTCATTATGGCAGTTTCTTCTTCCACCATTACCTGTAATTTTCATCCTAGTTAAAAAAAAACACTTTTATTTGTTTATTATATTTTTAGAAACTTATACTACACGACTATCCCCACAGATTTGATTTTTGTTTTATCCAAATTGTTCTTCAAACATTACAGTCATTCAGTTAATTGATTTCTTCCTCATTTCTGATGATTCCACCGTCGGAAAAGGAGAAGCAACAAAAGTTATTTGGCCTAATGACATGCTGACTTTTTTACAAGCTTTATAATAGTTTGACCTGTATGTATGTATGAATGTAATGGAATTTTTCAATCCTATTTTCACCCACATCCAGATATCCGAGTTGTTTTAAATTCTGCTCACTTATTCAGAACCGATGACAATATAATAATTTCATAACTGCTTTCTGATATTTCAGTAACAATAGAATCTTGCAATTGAATTTTAACCCACTTCCAGATGTCCGAATAATTGAAAATTTTCACACGTATTCAAAACCGGTAACAACACAATAATTTCAAAGCTATTTTCTAATATTCGCATTACTTTGACAGCTACAGTAGAAAAGTGGTTGAATGTAAAGGAATCTTTCAATCAATTTTCACCCACATCTAAAGTAGTTTGAAATTTTGAACACCTATTCAGAACCGGTGACAGTACAATAATTTCATAACTGCGCTGTGATATTCTCATTAGTTTGACAGCAACGAGTGAGAAGTGGTTAATGGAATCTTGCAATTGAATTTTAATCCACTTCCAGATGTCCGAATCGTTTCAAATTTTGCGCACGTATTGAAAACTGATGACAACCAAATAATTTTACAGCTAAGTCCTGATATTTTCATTACTTTAAAAATATAAAAGTTGTTCAATGTAATGAAATTTTGCAAATGAATTTTAACGCACTTTTAGATGTCCGAACAGTTTGAAATTTTGCGCATATATTGAAAACCGATGAAAATATAACAGTTATATAGCTGTGTCCTGATATTATCATCACTTTGACTAAAAGCGTTGTTGACCATGATGAAATATGAAACTACAACATAAGGAAAAAGAGAGATTGGTGGAGAAAAAACAAACAATAAGAAACACTTCTGTAACAATCTGAAGTAAAAAGTTAAAAATAAAATTATAGTTTAAAAAACTATAAACACGCTTTTCTATCAATGTGAACTAAAAAAATAAAAATAATCTTTAGATATAAAGATTTTTTTCAACAGTGATAGGATGTGCCACAATTCAGTATAAATTGATATTTTGAATAAGGTTAAAATAAGAATAAAGTAATTGACCAAAAAATTTACAATTGCTCTAACTTTAAGAACAGCTAGATATAAAAAATATAAAACCCCTGTTATCTTGAACCCCGCGCTTTTTTTACATTAAATTTAATTTTTTGAATTATCAATTCAGTCTTATTTTAAGCTTATTCAAAAAAATTATTTATACCGAACTGTGGGACATTCTATACTGTTGAACAAAATTTCTATATCCAAAGATTATTTTTTAAAAAGAGAAAAATACGACTGTGTGCAAATAATCATGCACCAGTCATGAAAATTATTTAGAAATTACTTATAATGAAATAGAAGATATCAATATTTTCTATTTAGTCTAATCAGTAAGAAGTGAAAACATTTTGTTTTGCTGTTGAAACGGTTTATTGTAATCCACTCTTAAAATATCTCGCTGACAGGGTATGAATAGCGAAGTGGTATTTGAACTAAAAACTGTAAGACACTTTTGGAATTTTCTAGCCACGTTCGGTATACTGTTTTTTCCCTTTCCATACTTTTATGAAAAAGAACCATTTTATTCATTCTGTACATATTAATCGTTAATTATAGTACAAAATTATTTTTCAGAGAGATTTTAGAGTTCTGAGCGAATCTAAAGTTATGTTTCTTATGCACAACAACTTATACAGCACATAGACCTGGAGGATTTAAACAAAATTTAAATTTTTTTAGAATTAACAGGATTGAGTTGAAAAGACAAAAATCCATTGTTTTTAACACATAGAAATTTAAGTCATAAAAGGATGCCAGAAAATGTGAACTTCTACCGTAGAAGCAAAGAGACCACGAAAATTACAACGGGGTAGATGGATTAAGGGAAATGAAAAGTTAATGCAGCACAGAAGAGCAAACTGGACTGTAGGGGAATAGGAGGAATGGTACAAGGATTACGGACGCTGGAAATTACTGTTTTTTTCGTCCTGGTGTTGGAAACATTCCAGGATAATAATGACTAATAAAACTTCCACAATGATAATAACGATCAATTACTTTTCTGCTGAAGGATAAGGATTATTAAAAGTTTTGTATTGCAGGTATTCCATTTAACACGAACTAATAATTCACAGAAAATAATAAATGATAAATTCACTTATAACACAGATAATCATTTTAGTTACGAATGCAAGCTAATAAGGGAAGAGCTAGAAAGAAAAAACTAGCACATATGTTAACAATAAAGAGATGCAATAAAAAAATAATCTCCTTCACTGCAAAGATTAGATTTTATACAACAGTTGTCAAGACAGAGGTAATGTTCAGCTAAGAATGCCTTGTAAAGAATAAGAAAATGCAGAATAAAGAGAGAGAGAGAAAAAAGAGAGAGGAAAGTACTAGGTAAAATCCTGGAAACGGTGAAGGAAAACAAAACGTTACCTAGTGGAAGAGGAAAAATGATCTACGTAGGCGTGTAGAGAAAATTATAGACATAATGCACGAGAGAAGGCTGAACTTTCACTGACACCTTATAAGAATGAGTGAGAGTAGGTTGATAAAAAAATAAAATAAAAATAAATTCAACATTATTAAACCAAAAGTGACATGAAAATGGGTTGAAGTGACCGTAAAAGATATGTAAAAAGTTTGGATTCATCCAGATGATATAGAGAATCAAAGTTTGTTCAAACTAAAACTGATTAATTCAAGAGATTTGAGGATCTGTATACTATAGCCAATATCATGATTTCTACGTCCATCTTTTATTTGATTGAAATGCAATTTTTATGTATAATTATTAATAGCAGAATACGATTATGCCGGGTTCCCTATAAAAATATGGCTGCAAATGTTTTAAATTCTTATTTTTTTATCAAAAAATGTCGTTCGCATGTATTTTTTAATAAATTTTAGTTCATTTTAAAGAGAGACATGTAAAGAACATGAAAGGTTTGGGTTGCCTGTGCAAAAATGGCCGTAAATAGGGATTGCCAGCTGGTAATGTTAGCGCACCACATGGTGCGCAAACTCTCACGCGCTCTTACATATCTTTAATAGCTGGTAATCCCTACTTGTGGCCACTTCTGCACAGGCAACCCAAAATTTTCCTGTTCTTTACATGTCTCTCTTTAAAATGAATTATAATTTATTAAAAAAACAAGCAAACGAATTTTTTTGAATATTTAACAAAATTAATTAAAAATATTTGCGGCTATATTCTGATAGGCAAACCCCGCCAAATCGTGTTTATAAAAATAGCATTTCAATCAAATACCAGATGGACGTAGAAATCATACAGCCGGATCTTGGACTATAAGCCAAAATTAAAGAAGAAGAATACAAAATATGTTAAGGTCGGTATCCGTAGTATTGCACCTGCTTATCAGTTAACAGTGTAACGCCTTTAATCCTTTCGTGACGACAACTACATTCGTTGCACCAGGATTCGTGACTATTGTCAAGTCATTAGTGCATATAAAAGAAGTTTCAGTTCAAAACCACCGACGTTAGTGTTGACCAGTAGCGGATCCAGGGGGGAGGGCTAGGGGGCCCAAGCCTTCCCCCCCCCCCAAAAAAAAAGTTTCGAGGAGCACCCTCACCCGACTTCGTCATTTTTAAGACCTTTTTTTATTTGTTACTAGCTGGTATCCACGACTTCGTTGGTGTTTGTAAAGAATTTGGATTGACAGCTACCGACATCTAACCACCATAGTGCACGATGTGAGACTCGATGGTATTACCACATACAAACGCCAGTCATCTGCGCTATGTACCAGACAGCAAAGTAAAATTTACGGACACACATGTCGAAATACGAAAATATCCTTGATCGGCCACTTTCAACCACCATATCACCCACACTCACACAGTTACTGAAATTCCGCTAACGTTGTGATCGAAAGGTGATTCTGTGTTACTACCACACACAAACGCCAGTGATCTGCGATAGATAGTTTTCGCTGAAAAGTGATACACCAAGGCACATGCGTCTTTGGCAGAAATATGAAATTGCCGCAGGTCCACCACTTTCAAGGTGTAACGGCTAGCTTTCTGGCCTCGCATTTGGGAGGACGGCGGTTCGAATCCCCGTCCGGAAATCCAGATTTGGATTCCATGGTTTCCCAAATCACTCCAGGCAAATGCCGGGATGCTTCCTTCAAAAGGCCATGGCCGAATCCCTTCCCATTCCTTGTCCCCCCATCCTTTCCTGTCTCTAAAGACCTCGCTGTTAGAGAGACGTTAAGCAGATTTAAAAATAAAATAAAAATAAAAACACTTTCAACCCCCATATCTACCACACCCCCATAGCTACCGACATCTAACAACCATAGTGCACGATTGGAGACACGATTCTACTACCACACACTATCCTATGTGTTTGTGGCTGGAAAGAGAAGTATAAGGAGATACTAATTTTTGGTCGAAATATGAAAACGCCCTGCATTGACCAAACTTTAATGATCATATCTTCCACATCCCCACAGCTGTCGGCATTCGGCCAACGTCGTGCACGATAGCAAACTCCATGCTACTTCCTCACACAAACACCAGTGATCTGTGCTATGTATTGGTGGCTGAAAAGTGAAATATAGGGAAAAACACGGCAATTTATATATATATATATATTAGTTCTACTGATCTTTCAAAGGCGGCATCAGCATGACTATAAAGAATCCTACCCTTGCCCTACTCAAGCCCCCCCCCCCCGCCCAATGAAATCCGCTCAAGCGCCCCCCCCCCCAACATATCAGCTCAACCCCCTACCCCCCTTCTAAACCAAAATCATAGATCCGCCACTACTAAGGAGGATTCGATAAGTCAAAGCAGTCTTCACAGTGTAATAAATGTCAGCTCACAAGAGATCGTATATCGGAACCGGCGCCACGTACTCCAGTAATTCATTCCCAGGTATACGCCGTGGTGAGGCGTGCGCGTTTATCAAGAAACGCCGTGGCACTAAGAGAGTCCCTCCACGCGAAGCAGTGCCCCGATTGCAGTAAATCAAGCCCCGCGCAGCGCGAAATAAATCTGCTGCACGGCCTTTGTGCTCGCGCAAAAGCTACCTTCCTTCATAAACCGAAGTTACAACGGCGGAGGTGGGCTGCATTTGCATGCGGCCCTCGCGCAAACAATTCCCAGCCAAGTTCGGACAGGGCGGTGTTCGAAGCAAAGGGGACGAGGGTGAGGCGGGGGAGACACAAAGAGCCCTTTGAAGCGCCGCTGGGTGCAAGTTCACAGGACACAGCCGGCTGGCTCTAAGTATTTGGCGAGTAAGATTTTAATTTCGTTGAGCCGAAACAAGTTTCGCTGCTAAAAAACAATTGGAGATATCTCGCTGCAGCCAGCGACCTCCAGTGTCCCCCTACCACCCCAGTAATTTACACATTTCCACTCCACTCCTCGCAGTGAAATGAGAAAATTTAACTAGTCATTACTCGACTAAAGGGAGACGGAGGGAGGTGGGAAAAAATTAAGTTTGGAAAGAGTTTTGGCGGCGCGACGGCGTGCTGCGAGTTTTAATGTTTAATTGAGAACCCGCGCCGCCCGGGGCCAACTTCTCCGGCGCCTCTCTCCGCATAGAAGCGGCGGGCGGCAACTTTTGATAAGACGCCTGCCTCCGGGGACGCTATTATTAATTATCCCTGTGACGTGATCAGTTTATTAACGGAGCTCCGGGGAGAGGAGTTGCGCCCGATTAAATAACTCCGCGCTTTTGCCACTGTTTGACTGCAACGCACACATACTATCAGGCGAGTAGTTTCTGCCATGATGACGTCAAGATACGAGGGGCGATCAGAAAGTAAGGTTACAAAGCCTGTAGTGAAACGTGTACATTTTATTTCACACATCCGACACATACGTTAAGTCATTTTTCGACTTATCGGTTTAGGCACCTGTCGCTTCGTGGGGTGAGTCTGAATATTCCATCCTCGTAAAAATCCTTTCCTTGCGTGTTCAGCCACGTTGTCTCGAAGTGTTTCACCTCCACGTCTGAAGCGAATAATCGGCATTGTAGGTGCTCCTTCAAGTCAGAATAAGGTAAACGTCGCTTGGAGCGAATCTGGTCTGTAGGAAGGATGGTCGAAGATCGTCGTCGGTGACGTTTTCTCTACCGTCCGCAAACTTTCGACATCATTCTGCGACATGCTGACAGTCTAACCGTAATCCTCCACAAGCTGAAGGTAAAATCCAGCCCCGGTTTCGCCCATAAAAATCGAATAATTCAGCGAGTTTCTTCGCTAGTCCAGTTTTCCTAACTAGTCGCCTTTTGTGTTTACCTACAACTAGCTGCAACTCTGCACACAAGCCGACAGAATGTCTGAGAATTACCACACACTACTAATTTCTTTATAACGGACCACAGTCCACGAATCTCGGCTTTGTAACTTTAGTCTCCGATCACCCCTCGTATAATTCAACAGCAATTCTCCAAACTGGATAATATGACACTCAGGATAAACTCATATATACAGGGTTGTAACGGGTACTCACGCTATTCGTGTTTGTATAATTAAAAGTTCGTTGAAGCAATTGAGCAGCTACACTTCCTAACACGATTTTTCTTAAGCTTTCTTCCACCACTAATTACTCTTTTAATTAAAGGTTCGTTTTGCCGTGCGGTCGCCAGTCTTTCGGCTATGCTAATTGGTTAATTAAAGTCACAGAAGAAGAACACATATGCGTACTAGTTTTCGTAGATTTATTCCTCTGAGACTACACAGTCAACAAGCATGCCACCAGACAATAATACTAATGTTTCTTCGTCACCGAAGATAGCAGATTCAAGTACAGTCAAAAGGATAAATAAGCAGTGAGCACAATTCTCGAAACTAATTAACAAACAATCGCCATAGTCCGATTCTGCAGTAGTTTACTAAACACAGTTTATATTGAATCAGGTCACTCGGAAGAACCTTCATAGTCCAACATATACTTTAGCACACATCCCACAGTGTTCTTTAGTACGGAACACACGCCAAGCGGCCGTACGATGTATTCACGGGATAAACACACTGCCGTAAACCTTCCGCTCCCGCCGGCTGTTCCGTACGTTACCACTGACAATCACCCGACTCCCCCGCTCGGCGCTCGCCCACCGCCAAAGACCTTACATACCTCTCAGATTACACTATCCACTCCAAATATAACCGTAACGTTCATGGTTACGTTACACCCCCACCGTTACAATGTGGCAAAAGTCGGCATTGACAAAGCACCGACTTTTGTCATCACAAACCACACTTGTTCACATATACATAGAAACATGTTACAAAAAAATACAAGATTAAATGTTTACCAAACATAAAGGGAAGTCTGGGTGGCTGCTTGCTTATCCTTAAACTAACATAATTACATACACATTAAGAATAACACACACAGTCTGAAACTGCATGAAACAAATCATCAAACCTTTCAATGTCCATATGTCCTTGCTTAGATCCATGACATATAACCAAGAAATTACAAATTGAGTTACAATATATTTTGACAACAATTTTTCCTCTCTTTTTTTCTGATGTATGACACATGCACTGAATCGTGCCTTGTTTACTTCGACAGTGCACTGACAGTGTGCCCTGCTCAGGCAGGTGCCTCATTCACTGACTGTTGTACACCAACACTGATCACTCCACACGCGGAAAGACGCAAACTGACATTACGCTGCGCCCACTTAAATCATCTTAACACTTTAATGAAAGGGAAAACCGCACTTCTAAGTACATTGTCCAGCCTCGGGGCTAAAATTACTGGGAAACACAAACCAGCAAGAATGCCTTCCGCAACTGTGTATTAATACTACGTGGGTCACCAATCTGTACCCAACTACCAAAGTCCTTCCCCACTAACTTATTGACACAGCCTCTTACACATTCTAATTGCGACTGCGATTGATTGTTACAAGAAACTACTGAAAACTTACTTAAATCATGGCAACACTTAAAGCTTGGAGGTGCGGTAGATGCGACAGTGCTGTGAGGTGGGCCCCTCTATCCGGTGCCTGCACCAAAACAAACGTGTGCGGGTCGCTAATCTGCGCACAACCTCAAAAGACATTTGATACAACAACTGTACAATACCATAGAAGAAATAATTGTGATGACCAAACAACCTGAAAACCTAAACCTACCATAACGCTAAGGCATTTATGCATGGATGTTTCCATCATGCGTAGTGAGGCAACTGAAGACTGTACCTCACCCTCTCTACCTAATGTACCTACTTCTTTTTCTTTACAATATTCCTTCCTTCACCAAACAGCATTAAACCCCGCTTCTTCTTACGCTTCTTCCAACTCTCTTCTCTTCTTCCTCCTTTCTTCTTATTTACATTCTTTGCTTCATCATATAACCGTAACTTCTTCCTGCGCCTCTTCCAACTTTCTTCTCTCATTGCTCTTCCTCCACTTATTTCCAAATCTTTTCTCAGCAAATACCATCCATCTGGCTTCACATAGTATCCTCTATTCTGCATAGTCTCTTTCTTCCCATTAATTACCTTCTGTTTAGTGTCTTTACATAATTGATAGTGCTCATTTACCATCATACAATGTTTCACTTCGAGGTTCCCTTCCGGCAAAGTTTCAGGTTTCTCCTGAACTGTTTCTTTCACCTCAAGGACTGCTTCTCGCTGTCTTCCATCTTCTTCTACTGACCTCATTTCTTCTTTTACTACAGTATCTTTCTTAACAATTTTGTCGTCAGTTACACAAGTCTTCTCCTGCGCTTCTGGCTCACAAACATCATTTTTATTCCCAGTTTCTCTTCCATTTGATCTATAAGTTAGTTCTGAAATTATCTTTGCCTTTTCTTGTCCGAACCACCTTATCTCCTTCCAACTTGACCACTCTTCTGACGAGTCATCACTCTCCTCCTCATGAATGCGCGCTTTAGCGATGAACAGTTTAGCATAATCTCCGACATTCATCCAGATCACTCTTTCCTCTCCTTGATCGTTTGTAATTGGTTCATTAGAAATCTCATCTTCATCTCGCCCCCTCGTATTGTCTTCTGGTTCTTCTTTTGATAGCCTCGTATCGTCTCCTGTCCCCGCTGAGGCTGAAGCAGTGACAGGCACTAGTTTACCTGTGGTGCACTCTCCACCACGGCCACCTGCACCTGATTTACTGACTCTCCTCGGGGCCAATCGTCTCCAGTTGGTCCATTATATTCACCTCTAAATCCTCCTCCCCTGTTCCACGACCACGTCCAAATCCTCCTCTCTGCCCGCGGTTATTGTAGCCGCCTCGATTCCTGTTATCAAAATGATTGTAGCTCTCCTGCTGCTGATGTGAACTACTCTATCGCCTTCCGATTGCGATTTCTCCGCGTAATGTGTGGGTGTCCTCACCCCATATTCTTTTGCTCTTATACTTTTCTCTTGTTCGTCCAGCCGACCCAACATCTTTACCGCCTCGTCAATGGTACATATATTGTGACTGACAAATACAAGCTGTGTCGACTCGGGCAAACGCGCACTAATCATCCGCACATATTCCCCTTCACTAAATGGTGAACTTAAATGTTTACAAGAATTAACACACTTCAAGAAAAAATTTTGCTGAGTGCCACCACCCGCGAGTATGGTTTTCCCATCATTAAATTCCGCCGAACAGCAATTTGCCGGTCGATGGACCAGAAATGTTCCAAAAAAGCTGACTTAAACTCCTCAAACGTCTCGCAATTATCTGCAGCCCGTTCTCCCCACATTCGGGCATTCCCCTTGATATGTTTACTGAACATTTCTATCTTCTTTCTTTCTACGGCCCTACAGAACGGCCCAAAATTTTCAAACTTCTTCACAAAATCAACTGGGTGTATCCCCCCATTATCACAAAAGTCCTCCCAGTCTACTTTCTCTTCTACCATGCACGCAGTGAGCGCATTCACATTTGGCAAGATTTGACATTTGACAACCTCTTCTCGCACAACTTGTGGAACCCGTAACTTTAGACTTTTTTCAATTTGCTTCTCTTGTAACTGTAACTTTTCATTCACCCACACTGCAGTAGACGCCTTAACCTTTTCCACCTGACACGACAATTTCTCTACGCCGACTGTTAAATGGTCAACTTCTTTTACTACCGTGTATTTTTCGGTATAGGGTTTCTCCTAAAGTCTCCACCTTCGACAGTCTTTCATCATTGGTTATCTTCTATAAGCTCGACTGTTTTCTTTAGGGATTCCATATTTTGGTGCAAAACCCTAGTTACTTGTTCGCAGTCTGAACGATACTGAGTCAATTTACAAGATATTTCAGCAGTTTGTTGTGCACAAAGTTCCCTATATTGTGTCAATTCTTCCCTAAACTGCCCCAGTCGCGATTCAAAAGCATCCCGAAGACATTCGATACTCTCCTTATTTTCATTTAATTTAGATTCAAGCAAAATACTATTTTCATTTAATTTGGATTCAAGTGAAATACTATTTTCATTTAATTTGGATTCAAGTGAAATCTTGTTTTCATTGAATTTAGCTTCCAGAAAGGACTGAATTGACATGACAAATTGTCCCTGGAAAGCACAAAACATTTCCGACATGGACGCCTCATTACTTTCCCTAACCACTTCTCTTGACTTGTCAACTTCTGATTCACTGGCAAAACTCGTCATCGACTGTAAATGATTAGACACAGTAAGGGAGGAATGATTAATGCCTACACTGGGTGCGTCACCAAGGGACTCACCCCCCAGCACCATCTCTCCATTCACACCACCCTCTACCTCAGATGCCATATTACGAAATTATTTCACACAATAAATTCAATCTTCCGTTGTAGAAAAGACAAGAAGTAACCAACGCCGTCAATCCAGCAAACAGAATACACCAGTATACATTAGCACAGAAAAAAGGTAAAATTCTGTTTCCAAATCTCTTAACTACCAAACAAGATATACACCATGTCATAAAATACACTTTCAATTGAATACATACACTACTATCAATGACCAAAAAAATTACGGAAACTCTACAGAAATCTCTATCTATGAAATCAAACTCTTGAAGCAAACCCGTTCAACTACAGCTGGCGTATATCTGGTTTGTTATTACTTCCACATTAAATATCCTTTTTTTTCCGATTCCAATTAACAGCAAAATAAAATATTTTTTTTTTTTTTTTTTTTTTTCCTTGAAAAATAATTTGCTAAGCAAATCTACCACAGTTCTCCGGCATTTCAACTTTAATAAATTAACGAAAGAAAAGGAAAAACCTCTGTTACTCAATATGAAAAATAATAAATTTTTTTTCTTAAAAAAATCGCGAATTATTCGTGCCGGTTTGTGCTTTTACAAAGACTGAAAAATAAATCTTGCACTTCTTTGGAAAATCAACAAAAAAATCTACAAATTAATTCGTTAACAGAAACTGACATAACTTGCCCCAAATCAGAATAACATTAAGCTTGCATGCATAAAATTTGCAATCCGCATAGTCAGTAGCTCATTTGAAGATTCATTAATGCAAAAGAAATAATTACTACCGCGGAAATGTGATTCCAATCGAAACAGTATATTTTTATTTTTTATTTTAATGTCAGTTTGTGTCTTTCTTTAATTAAAAAATTGTTCGCACTTCCCTTTCGAAGAATCTCAGTTGCTGACCGCGCTGCCGTCGACCGCAATGACGCCGCGCCGCTTCTGCGTGCCCGCGTTGTTCCGCTGTCGCGTTGTTGCTCGGGCAAGGCTTCCCGTCAGACTGCGTTGATCGGTTCCGATCGTGAAAGCTCGGGTCCTCTCGTTTATTACATTGTTGTGCACTCGCCGCCTCGAAGTAGCCGTACCATCGCCGATTGTTGTCTTCCCGCTCTACTCACTGCTTATTATTTCCAGCACTTTTTTTTATTAATCACTGTCCGTCCTTAACAATTTTAACTGCAACTTGTCCTGTCACGTTGAGCCATGTAACGGGTACTCACGCTATTCGTGTTTGTATAGTTAAAAGTTCGTTGAAGCAATTGACCAGCTACACTTCCTAACACGATTTTTCTTAAGCTTTCTTCCACCACTAATTACTCTTTTAATTAAAGGTTCGTTTTGCCGTGCGGTCGCCAGTCTTTCGGCTATGCTAATTGATTAATTAAAGTCACAGAAGAAGAACACATATGCGTACTAGTTTTCGTAGATTTATTCCTCTGAGACTACACAGTCAACAAGCATGCCACCAGACAATAATACTAATGTTTCTTCGTCACCGAAAATAGCAGATTCAAGTACAGTCAAAAGATAAATAAGCAGTGAGCACAATTCTCGAAACTAATTAACAAACAATCGCCATAGTCCGATTCTGCAGTAGTTTACTAAACACAGTTTATATTGAATCAGGTCTCTCGGAAGAACCTTCATAGTCCAACATATACTTTAGCACACATCCCACAGTGTTATTTAGTACGGAACACACGCCAAACGGCCGCACGATGTATTCACGGGATAAACACACTGCCGTAGCCCTTCCGCTCCCGCCGGCTGTTCCGTACGCTACCACTGACAATCCCCGACTCCCTCGCTCGGCGCTCGCCCACCGCCAAAGACCTTACATACCTCTCAGATTACACTATCCACTCCAAATATAACCGTAACGTTCATGGTTACGTTACAGGGTGTTACAAAAAGGTACGGCCAAACTTTCAGGAAACATTCCTCACACACAAACAAAGAAAATATGTTATGTGGAAACGCTTACTTTCCATGTTAGAGCTCATTTTAGTTTCGTTAGTAGGTACTGTACTTCCTCGATTCATCGCTCGTATTGTGGACGGCTGTGATACAATACGCCATTCTCCAGGGCTGCATCAGCGCATCAGGGATTCCATGCGACGGAGGGTGGATGCATGTATCCTCGCTAACGGAGGACATTTTGATATTTCCTGTAACAAAGTGTTTGAAGTCACGCTGGTACGTTCTGTTGCTGTGTGTTTCCATTCCATGTTTAATGTGATTTGAAGAGAAGTAATAAAATGACCTCTCACATGGAAAGTAAGCGTTTCCGGACACATGTCCACATAACATATTTTCTTTGTTTGTGTGTGAGGAATGTTTCCTGAAAGTTTGGCCGTACCTTTTTGTAACACCATAAATATATATATATATATATATATATATATATATATATATATATATAGTATATATATAATATCGGGCATCTACCTACACTAATTAAAGGCTAAGCATGGCCATCACGTCATTAACGCTGTGACGTCACAAATCTGGATCATAGTTGCTGGATTAACAACGGACCAGAGATCATTATAACAGTTCTATTTAGTTAAGCATCTGTGAAAGAATAAAACGCCAGGAAGACTGAAGGAAAAGTATGCATTGCGGTTAAGTTGACATATTAATTTATTAGTTGCTTTTTATTTATTTATATTTGTTTGATGTAGATGTTTTAGTTAAAGGTTTTTCCCACAGAAATGTAAGAGAATTACTTCAAATTTCAAGCAGCAATGTTAGAGGAAGTTTTGATTAGATTGAAATTTAGCCTAAGTCAGAATGACAATTGGCATTTGACGTTACAGCAGAGAGTACGAGTAATTGAAGTTTTTTTTAAATGACTTTCTTAAAAATATTACTTCGTTTGAATGAAATTGGTTCTACATTGCTAGCGATCTATGCGCCCTAGACTACGATTAAAACTATTATTACGCGGCGTATCGTAAGTTATTAAGATTTATTTTTAATTTCCTTTGCTTTCACTGACGCTGTTACGGAGGTGATTATTTCAGCCGCATATAACTTCGTCAGCCATTCATACCTTGTAATATGGATCCGAATAATGAAAAATAAATATGTAAGACCTCGTGAAGATTTATATCGCGATGCATGATGTCACTAATTTGCGTTATAATGAATGTATTATTTCGTATTTGATTGACGTTTTAATTTTCTAGTGCCGAAATTAGAGGAATTTGTGGTTAGGTTGAAATGCAGTAGGGACCCGGGTGACTATTGAAACTTCGTGTTACATCGTAAGATCGCGAGGAATGGCATTGAGTGTTAATTTAGGGCAATTCTATTTAGTTATTTGACTGCGAATAAGTGATTTGCCAGAACACTACTATCGAACCGTAATTTAACTGAGTTTTGAGGCTAATTACCCACTATATAATTTCCTAAGCCTACTCACTCGTCTCAATCGTTATTGGCTGGAGAACGGTGGCATCGCTCGCCATGCCGTCGCTCGCAAATTAACAGCGACCACAGATATACATTAGAAGAAATTTCAGGTTATGTACACAATTAATAGCGAAGCAACTGCTATGAAATTAATTGCCATAATAAATTCATTAAGTTGGTTTTTAGGTACATTACATTGTTAACAAAAATATCGATAAACTTTACCGACTGAAAAAACGTGGAACTTTCAGGTAACCTGTAGCTAATGAAAGCAACATAAAAAAAACTTAAATTACGCGTGGTCTCTGCTGTAATAACGAATTCCCAATTGTCTTTTCGGACTATGCTAAATTACAATTTAATTAAAACTTTCGCTAATTTTGCTACTTGACCAAAGTTTATACATTATGGTTTATTTGCCTTTTACGTATTTTACTGACCACTTTCTTTAATGACCTTTATTCATGTTCGCTGTACCTGAGTTATTATGTTATTTAATGTGGAGATCAGCCAAAATATGTTATCGAATCGTGTATTATTGCAATTCATTTCTTCGGAGTAACTGTTTACTAATCTGGAACCTCTAATAACTTCTCTGGCCGTTACAGACAATAAGACCAAAGGTTAAATTTGACCAGCCTCAAACAGAAACAACACGACGCCTTAGAAGCAAAGAAGAATTCATAAAACTTTTCAGAGCGAACTTTTGGAATTAAATACAAGTCACGTTTGTATTCCAGCAAGTTAGAGTCTACGACCTTTGAATCGGCAAACTATCTGACTGGATCCCGTAAGACCGGGGTTCGATCCCCGATGTATCCGAAGATTGCCAACATAAGCTTTATCCGAACATTGCAACGGTAACGTTTGGGAGTCTTCTTGTAGGACACTCAAAGAAATGCAAAGAATCAAGTTCCTTGGAATGGTTCTTCGATCGCTCAGATCTCTGTTTCCAAAGATTTAACGACTTGTCTTCTGCCAACTGTGCCAGCTACAGCTGTTAGCTCAACAATTGATCAGGTGCGATTGCATCTGTGAACGAATGCGAAATAATCACAGTTTTATCTCTGAACAGTTACTTCTTTTTTTTGTGCTTAATACAAAAAAACCACTACATCGTTTCAGTAACTAAGAACGTTATAGTTATTTTCACGGTCAATAAGCCTTTCACAAAACAGCTTCAACATCTGTTCGCTAGCCGCCTTCCTACAGGAACGTTTTGTACGCTCTATTTCTTCATTCAAACAATCTTCTCTTCCCTTCCATAAGCTAACTCCTATATTCATTGGCCGTCAATAACCTGTGAGAGCAGACTCTTCAATCATTGGTTCATCAGACGCGCCAATTCGCAGTATTCGCTATCCAACTTGCCGCGTCATCCGTCAAGATAACGTAACTCCAAAGCCCGTTCCGGGAACCCCTTTGAGGTATTCAACAAATTAATCACACGTCAACGAACGTAATATACAGACACGCATAGTCAGGTCACCCACAACGTCGCGAAACAAATGTCAACTGACAGTGAACATTATCTTTATTCACTCTGAAGTTAGATTTTGTGGAGTAATAAATATTTAGTAATATTTTGGGGATGTAAACAAGAGCTTTGTAATATCGCCATAAACTTGTCACTTTAACCAGCACTAGCTGGTACCCCCGACTTCCTTCGTGTTTGTAAAGAATTTGGATTGACAGCTACCGACCTTTAACCACCGTAGTGCACGATGGGAGACTCGATGCTATTACCACACACAAACGCAAGTCATCAGCGCTATGTAGTAAAGTAAAATTTAGGGACACACATATCTTTGGTGGAAATACGAAAATATTCTTGATCGACCACTTTCAACCACCATATCTCCCACACTACCATTGTTACTGAAATTCGGCCCACGTTGTGATCTAAAGGTGACTCTGTGTTACCACTACACACAAACGCCAGTGATCTGCGAGAGATAGTTTTCGCTGAAAAGTGATACACCAAGACACATGCGTCTTTGGCAGAAATGTGAAATTGCTGCAGGTCGACCACTTTCAAACCCCATATCTCCCACATCCCCATAGATACCGACATCTAACAACCATATTGCACGATAGGAGACACGATTCTACTACCACACACAAACACCAATGGTCTATGCTATGTAGTTGTGGCAGAAAAGTGACATATGTGGAGACACATGTCTTTGGTCGAAATACGAAAATATCCTTGATCGGCCACTTTCAATCATCTTATCTCCCACACTCCCACAGTTACTGAAATTTGGCCAACGTTGAGATCGAAAGGTGACTGTGTTACTACCACACACAAACGCCAGTGATCTGCGATAGATAGTTTTCGCTGAAAAGTGATACACCATGACACATGCGTCTTTGGCAGAAATATGAAAGTGGCGCAGGTTGACCACTTTCAATCACCATATCTCCCACACCCCCACAGCTACCGACATTTAACCACCAGAGTGCACGGTAGGAGATTCATTGATACTACCACAAATACACATCAAAGGTCTATCCTATGTATTTGTGGCATGGAAGAGAAGTATAAGGAGACACAAATTTTTGATCGAAATTTGAAAACCCCATGCATTGACCAACTTTAATCATCATATTTTCCACATCCCCACAGCTATAGGCATTCGGCCAACGTTGTGCACGATAGGAAACTCCATGCTACTTCCTCACACAAACGCCAGTGATCTGTGCTATATATTGGTGGCTAAAAAGTGAAATATAGGGAAAAAACAGGTCTATTGTTATGTACGTATATATATATATATATATATATATAAGATTAATGGGTCCAGATGTTCCCTACAACCTGTTGAATGAAATGCGTGCCCACTATGACATCAAAAATATTACATTGAATAACGAATGCCACGTTCAAACCTTTAATCCACATCTAAGAATATAGCTCATATAATTTTTTTTTTCTTTTTGTAGTAAATTCGTGTAGTATTAGCGATTTGGTAACAGAGTTTCAAGTTGCCACGAATTCCATCTCTGCCGTCGCTGGAACTACAGTTTAACGTGGAACCCAAACCCCCCTTCCCCAGTATTTACGTGAATTATTAGGTGACTTGTGTGTGCAGACGTCGTGCCAACTCCCTCCAGCGCCGTACCAAGGCCTCATTGCATCCAATGCCAAGACGCGTCGCCGCTGTTATCCGTGCCAGAGGGGTACATACCGGCTATAAGGTAGGTGGTCATAATGTTCTGACAGATCAGCGTATCTCTGAGAAAGGTTTGCTTCGTTAATGTGAACAAGTATTGGACACTCCGATTCGACTCGGATTTTACTCATATTTCCTTTCCCATAAGAAGAGTAGAAAATCATAAGCATGAAATTTTATTAGAATTTTTGATCATTCATCCAACAAAAGAAGTAGAAACAATTTTTGTTCATTAGGGGCAAATAGGACCACAATGAGCCTGTTTTGGCTAGAATTTGCTTTGGACGAGTACGCGTCTGAATTACAACTAGGACTGTTAGACCGAGCGTGGTGGTGTAAAGGCTTAGCGTTCTGGCCTCGCATTCGGGAGGACGGCGGTTCGAATCCCTGTCCGGGCATCCAGATTTGGGTTTTCCATGGTTTCCCAAATCACTCCAGGCAAATGCCGGGATGCTTCCTTCAAAAGGCCATGGCCAAATTCCTGCCCATTCCTTGCCCCCCATCCTTTCCCGTCTCTAAAGACCTCGCTGTTAGAGAGACGTTAAGCAGATAAAAAAAAAAGGACTGTTAGCCGTAGAGAAGACATACAGTTTAACGTGGAGTCGGAACCACAGAACCTCCGGGGTAGCTCAAATTGATTAAACACAACTCCTGGTATCCACTGGGATTTGAACCTGCAGCTGGACAACGAACTTTGGGAAGCAAGCGGCCTAAACACTCAGCCACCACACCGCTCCAATTAATTCTATTATTTATTAATGATTACTGATTAATGATTAAAGATTACCACCAGCCGTCCCCAAGGTCAGCAGAAAAACTAAATCATTTTAGGACTCATTATTCCATAATAGCTGTTATAATACTTTCACACCAATATTTGTGCAAGCCCCTCGAAAAATTGTATAATTTGTGGAAAATACAATTATCAAATGAAACTTCAAAAAAGGAGGGATGAAAAACAGTGATTTGAAATTGACGTGTGAACACGAAACATAATCTGTCATGATCAGATTTTTACTTCGGAATTTACTGTTCGTCGACGTCGGTGCCAGTTACAGCTGGGAGATGATGCGGACGCTGGGAAACTGGAAGGAATTCGGCCATGGCCTTTTCATGAACACTTCCCGGCATTCACCTGGAAGAAACCACGAAAAAAAAGAGGAACATGACATGCAGATTTATAATAATCACGGTTAATAAAACTTGCGTGAACTATTGTGTGTAACAATTTTCACTTTTTTTTTAATAGTAATATAACACAACGTTTACTAGGAAAATCAAATATGGCAATGCTAGCAGGATTGCCAGCATTGTGGATCTTTGTTGGGCAGGATAGATGTACAGGATTTCAAGGATTGCAGTTGGAAATAGGTTGCGATGAAATGCCGGGAAGGATCCTGGAGGCTATAAAGAGGTGTATTTCCTGTCAAATGGAAGTGGTGGGATCTGAGGATAATTGCTGGTGTCAGAAAGCTGTGTTTGGTCTTGACCTCATCGTCACTGCCATATGTCACCATAAGCTTGTTCCTGGGCAATTTTCTCATGGCTCAGGTTACAATCGAGCTGAGTTGGTTGGAATGGTGTTGAGGAACACACGAAGTGAAGCAAGGATCTGTAAGGAATTTCGCAATGGAGTTTTGAAGAACAAATACTGCCATTTTTTTACATTGAAGTCAGCAAATAAGTAAATCCGAAATCTGTATAGCAGGACTGGGAACCGGATACGCGTCCGTTTGAATGATAATCCCACTCGTTTGATAACTACTAGCCAGGCTTGTTATTGTTGCATAACACTGGTGATGAATAAAGGGTCTAGTTCAACCACGTCATGGCCATCCTGATTTCTTTGTTCAAGCGTTGTGCCTGTAATCACCCCAACTTCCAGATAACTAGCTACAATTTTCGCAGAAAAAGCGACATTATCACATGGAATAAAGTTCGCAGACTGAAAGCAATCTGCGCGCAGCTCATGTGACATAAAACAGCAACAAATCTGCGGTTTCTGTATAGCTGATGATCTTTGCTTGGGAAGAAACGGAAAGGAACAGCAAATAATTATATTCCTGCTTTGAGTAACCACGAAATTTAAACGAAATTTCATTGCATCCAATAGTTTTCGAACAAACTTGATGCGGTATCAATTTATAAATTTTACCATAACAACATATTACACGATTATATATTAAGAAGCGTATCTTGATCAACGACTAAAAGGGAGGTTGGCTTGAGTTCAGATAATTACCTATAGATCTTGTAATTGTGGAGCAACCACGCCATGAATCACACCATTATTTTTCTACACATAAATACAATGTTCCATCGTCCACTTTTAAAATAAAGAAATTATTATTATCCAATTATTTTTATAACTTAATTGTGGGGATCCCATACGTACCATTACAATATGCACAAGCACAATGCATTGGTGGTAATAAACAATTAAAAATCTATAACGTTGACGTAATTTCTAACCATAAAATAATAAGAACGATAAGAATGATAAGAATCTAACATAATTATTCACGTACACAATTAAAATCGACATTTTACCTCTATTAACATAAAAACTGTTATTTGTAGGAATTTTGTAACATTTCAGCTGCGAGTATTTAATCACTCAAAGGTGGATTTCTGTAATTTGAAATGCAGTACAGTTACACAACATTTAGTGACGTTCGAAAATACAGACTACTAATTTGGCCGTTCATGTCAAGGTACCTCCGTTCTGGTGTACCGACGTAGGGCATCTGCCATCCTGATTGATTACGGCTCTTACGCGTTCTTATTCCATCTTCAAGGCGAAACCTGGACGGTTCCCAACCATATCCCGTATATCCCTTCCAAACTATTACCCTTTCGGATAGGTGCAATGCACCCTCTGCCACACACTTTTAGTGAATCGCAGAGTAATAGTAATAGTAATAGTAGTAGTTATCACTTAGAACACAACTGACCCAGATTCAAAGAGAGGCGGTGACTCCAGCGTTACACATACTGCAGACGGAGTGAGGCCACATTCGCAATACTGCAAGTTACAAAAAAGTTTGGTATAGGTTACCATACACGAATGCTAGACTACGAGTAAAACAACAATTTTTTGTATAATTAATGTGATACCGTACTACAGACATAACACTTTAAGGGAAAATTGTAAAATGTGCAAATCACAGTTATTTATAAGTGTTTCGCGAATTGTAGTGCTCACTTTAACCATATGAAGAGAGAAAGATACACCCGCCACAAAGGGATTTCAATAGAGTGGTTGATGGCGTACGAAGGTGATGTGAAAAACATAATTAAAAATCTATTTAATTGGTGCAATTATTTAGTACTTCATTAGACGCAGTATTAGAACTAACTGGTGAAACTTTAGTCATTAACAAAGATAGTCGTTAACAATGGACCTCGTAATTCACGAAGCTTGACACTTCGATTCCTACTATCAGTAAGGAACACCGAGGGGAAAATCGACACGCCGGGCAATACTGAAGCCTTGAATTTGATAACGTGTTGCGCTCAGAGTACTGTTGGTTACTGTCGTTGCGTAGCGGAAGTCAACGTAAATAGGCTGAATGAGTATGTGTTATCAAGGAGTTTATGATTAATTATCATATGCGGCGAAACAATAATTTTCACGAATTTTGATGTTAATTCCGAGTTCTACAAAAATCATGTTACGTTCGTCAACAGTAATTTGATTATTTCGCTGGTTAAAACTGTAGAAAGTAAGGAATTAAGCAAACATTTTAGTTTAATCTTTGTTAGTTAATGATGAATAGGTTGGACTCGAGGTGATTTTTTAGGTTGCGTTGTTAATCCAAGTTAATCCAAGTTAATTTCCACAGCCTTTTATGGTGAAGTGCCGACGTGGTCGTTACAAATTCAAATGGGGTTTTTAATCGCGTAAATATTGGTGGTTTTTGTCTTCTACATGGTGGGATCCAGGAAAAGAACTACGGAGAGAGGTAACTGGAGCGAGGAAACCGTAAAACTATGTTTGAACTAAATCAAAATGCCAGATCAGTTAAAAGCGCAGCTACGCGACTAAGTACTCTAGAAATTACCTTTCATAAGCGTTTAAAGTGCAATTCTACTAATAGAGAAAGTGTCTGAAAATCATACCGATCGTGGTGGTGTAACGGATAGCGTTCTGGCCTCGCATTCAGGAGGACGGCGGTTCGAATCCCCATCTGGGCATCCAGATTTGGGTTTTCCATGGTTTCCCAAATCACTCCAGGCAAATGCCGGGATGCTTCCTTCAAAAGGCCATGGCCAAATTCCTGCCCATTCCTTGCCCCCCATCCTTTCCCGTCTCTAAAGACCTCGCTGTTAGAGAGACGTTAAGCAGATAAAAAAAAAAGGACTGTTAGCCGTAGAGAAGACATACAGTTTAACGTGGAGTCGGAACCACAGAACCTCCGGGGTAGCTCAAATTGATTAAACACAACTCCTGGTATCACTGGGATTTGAACCTGCAGCTGGACAACGAACTTTGGGAAGCAAGCGGCCTAAACACTCAGCCACCACACCGCTCCAATTAATTCTATTATTTATTAATGATTACTGATTACTGATGATTAAAGATTACCACCAGCCGTCCCCAAGGTCAGCAGAAAAACTAAATCATTTTAGGACTCATTATTCCATAATAGCTGTTATAATACTTTCACACCAATATTTGTGCAAGCCCCTCGAAAAATTGTATAATTTGTGGAAAATACAATTATCAAATGAAACTTCAAAAAAGGAGGGATGAAAAACAGTGATTTGAAATTGACGTGTGAACACGAAACATAATCTGTCATGATCAGATTTTTACTTCGGAATTTACTGTTCGTCGACGTCGGTGCCGTTACAGCTGGGAGATGATGCGGCGCTGGGAACTGGAAGGAATTCGGCCATGGCCTTTTCATGAACACTTCCCGGCATTCACCTGGAAGAAACCACGAAAAAAAGAGGAACATGACATGCAGATTTATAATAATCACGGTTAATAAAACTTGCGTGAACTATTGTGTGTAACAATTTTCACTTTTTTTTTAATAGTAATATAACACAACGTTTACTAGGAAAATCAAATATGGCAATGCTAGCAGGATTGCCAGCATTGTGGATCTTTGTTGGGCAGGATAGATGTACAGGATTTCAAGGATTGCAGTTGGAAATAGGTTGCGATGAAATGCCGGGAAGGATCCTGGAGGCTATAAAGAGGTGTATTTCCTGTCAAATGGAAGTGGTGGGATCTGAGGATAATTGCTGGTGTCAGAAAGCTGTGTTTGGTCTTGACCTCATCGTCACTGCCATATGTCACCATAAGCTTGTTCCTGGGCAATTTTCTCATGGCTCAGGTTACAATCGAGCTGAGTTGGTTGGAATGGTGTTGAGGAACACTACGAATGGAAGCAAGGATCTGTAAGGAATTTCGCAATGGAGTTTTGAAGAACAAATACTGCCATTTTTTTACATTGAAGTCAGCAAATAAGTAAATCCGAAATCTGTATAGCAGGACTGGGAACCGGATACGCGTCCGTTTGAATGATAATCCCACTCGTTTGATAACTACTAGCCAGGCTTGTTATTGTTGCATAACACTGGTGATGAATAAAGGGTCTAGTTCAACCACGTCATGGCCATCCTGATTTCTTTGTTCAAGCGTTGTGCCTGTAATCACCCCAACTTCCAGATAACTAGCTACAATTTTCGCAGAAAAAGCGACATTATCACATGGAATAAAGTTCGCAGACTGAAAGCAACCTTGCGCGCAGCTCACGTGACATAAAACAGCAACAAATCTGCGGTTTCTGTATAGCTGATGATCTTTGCTTGGGAAGAAACGGAAAGGAACAGCAAATAATTATATTCCTGCTTTGAGTAACCACGAAATTTAAACGAAATTTCATTGCATCCAATAGTTTTCGAACAAACTTGATGCGGTATCAATTTATAAATTTTACCATAACAACATATTACACGATTATATATTAAGAAGCGTATCTTGATCAACGACTAAAAGGGAGGTTGGCTTGAGTTCAGATAATTACCTATAGATCTTGTAATTGTGGAGCAACCACGCCATGAATCACACCATTATTTTTCTACACATAAATACAATGTTCCATCGTCCACTTTTAAAATAAAGAAATTATTATTATCCAATTATTTTTATAACTTAATTGTGGGGATCCCATACGTACCATTACAATATGCACAACCACAATGCATTGGTGGTAATAAACAATTAAAAATCTATAACGTTGACGTAATTTCTAACCATAAAATAATAAGAACGATAAGAATGATAAGAATCTAACATAATTATTCACGTACACAATTAAAATTCGACATTTTACCTCTATAACATAAAAACTGTTATTTGTAGGAATTTTGTAACATTTCAGCTGCGAGTATTTAATCACTCAAAGGTAGGATTTCTGTAATTTGAAATGCAGTACAGTTACACAACATTTAGTGACGTTCGAAAATACAAGACTACTAATTTGGCCGGTCATGTCAAGGTACCTTCCGTTCTGGTGTACCGACGTAGGGCAATCTGCCATCCTGATTGATTACGGCTCTTACGCGTTCTTATTCCATCTTCAAGGCGAAACCTGGACGGTTCCCAACCATATCCCGTATATCCCTTCCAAACTATTACCCTTTCGGATAGGTGCAAGTGCACCCTCTGCCACACACTTTTAGTGAATCGCAGAGTAATAGTAATAGTAATAGTAGTAGTTATCACTTAGAACACAACTGACCCAGATTCAAAGAGAGACGGTGACTCCAGCGTTACACATACTGCAGACGGAGTGAGGCCACATCCGCAATACTGCAAGTTACAAAAAATTTTGGTATAGGTTACCATACACGAATGCTAGACTACGAGTAAAACAACAATTTTTTGTATGATTAATGTGATACCGTACTACAGACATAACACTTTAAGGGAAAATTGTAAAATTTGCAATTCACAGTTATTTATAAGTGTTTCGCGAATTGTAGTGCTCACTTTAACCATATGAAGAGAGAAAGATACACCCGCCACAAGGGGATTTCAATAGAGTGGTTGATGGCGTACGAAGGTGATGTGAAAAACATAATTAATAATCTATTTAATTGGTGCAATTATTTAGTACTTCATTAGACGCAGTATTAGAACTAAATGGTGCAACTTTAGTCATTAACAAGATAGCCGTTAACAATAGACCTCGTTATTCACGAAGTTTGACACTTCGATTCCTACTATTAGTACGGAAAACCAGGGGAAAATCGACACGCCACGAATTTTGATAACGTGTTAACGCTCAGAGAGCTGTTGGTTACTGTCGTTGCGTTGCGGAAATCAAGGCAAATAGTGCAGAATGAGTGTGTGTTTTCAAGGATTTTATGATTAATTATCATATGCGGCAAAAAAAATTTGTTTTGACGAATTATGATGTTAATTCTGAGTTTTACAAAAATCACAAATGTATTAATGCAATAATTTAATATGTTATTTGATTTATTGAAAGACCAACAACAATTTGATTATTTTGCTGGTTAAAACTGTATAAAGTAGGAATCCAGCGAACCTTTCAGCTTAATATTTGTTAGTTAATGGTAAATAGATTGGACTCGAGTTGATTTTTTTAGGTTGAGTTGTTAATCCAGGGTAATGTCGTCAGCCTTTTATGGTGAAGTGCCGACGTGGTCGTTACAAATTCAAATGGGGTTTTTAATCGCGTAAATATTGGTGGTTTTTGTCTTCTACATGGTGGGATCCAGGAAAAGAACTACGGAGAGAGGTAACTGGAGCGAGGAAACCGTAAAACTATGTTTGAACTAAATCAAAGATCCAGATCAGTTAAAAGCGCAGCTGCGCGACTAAGTACTCTAGAAATTACCTTTCATAAGCGTTTAAAGTGCAATTCTACTAATAGAGAAAGTGTCTGAAAATCATACCGATCGTGGTGGTGTAACGGATAGCGTTCTGGCCTCGCATTCAGGAGGACGGCGGTTCGAATCCCCATCTGGGCATCCAGATTTGGGTTTTCCATGGTTTCCCAAATCACTCCAGGCAAATGCCGGGATGCTTCCTTCAAAAGGCCATGGCCGAATTCCTTCCCATTCCTTGACCCCTATCCCATTCCTTGCCCCCTATCCTTTCCCGTCTCTAAAGACCTCGTAGTTTGGAGCAATTGGGTAAAACATTCTATAATATTACTTTAATGAATATCGACGATTTGCCTCAGAATTAGCTACAAAATTCAGGATTCAAAAAAGAGAATCCAAGTTTATGTTTGTGGAAGCCTTCAGCAGAAAGTTTTAACTCGGTTTTGCCTTCAATATGCGAAGCTAATATACTTTTTTCTTACCTGGATGCGGTCAATAAAAAAACAGTATTTCCCGGCTACTCGAGTGTACAACATCAACGAGGATGGAATTTCCATCCGATGTTTAGAACCCTGGACAAAATATTAGATTCAAAGAGTCAAAAACAGGTGAGCTCTGTGACAAGGTTCAGGAATATAACAGTAGTCTGTGCTGTTACCACTACTAGAGTATATGTGCCTCCAATGTTTACATATGTCTTAGAAACTGGGGAACCAGCAGGTGTAATTTAAATTTTACAAATGTTGTATTAATGGCTGGTCAAATGTTTGATAATTTTTCCTTAAAGGAGGAGGAGGGGGGGGGAATAAACAAAAAATCTAAGCTCATAGATTATTTTTAAAACTTTAGATTAAAAATGGACCCATATTATTGAAAAGTTTTTTAATTAATTTAAAAATTGTTTAATTATTCTAATAATTTGGTATGAACAAAGAAATCGAAGTTTCTTCGTGATTTTGTTTATCACTTGCCAATAAACACACCACGTCGATATTCCTTAGGCAAGTCGGAACTTCGCAGCGTACCGAGGTAATAACGACTTGTGGTAGCATCCACATAAAAAAAAATTAAAAAAAAAAAAAAAAAAAAAAAAAAAAAAAAAAAAAAAAAACTACCATACTACCATTATATTTCTATCAAAAATATTTACGCAATCGACTGTAAAAGTTTCAGTGTATTTGAATATCCTATCATCGGTAGAAAAAAAGTTATAGTAAAAATATAAAATACGTGTAGGTGTCGTCATTCACCCGGTACCCTCCTTCGTTTTTGGTACAATTTCAATGCATACGTTTTTTTCTTCAGTTAACAATCAACACATAAATTTATTAATACAGTAATTTAATTTGTCATTTGATTTATTGAAATATCAGCTGGAATGGTTTCTCATTGCCTTCCCCAATGCGACACTGTTCATAAGTGTTACTGTAAGAGTATATGTGATGATGTATGTTCAATGTGGAATGTTTTTTCTGTTGTGAATGAGAGATAAAAGAAAGGAGGGCGTGAAACCCTGCCCATTCCGGCCTACTCATCCGAAAGACACCTGTGCCTAAAACTTAATCAACACGCGCGGTTCCTCTGCTCCTCTTGACGCGTAAAGGGTTTGAACATAGGTCAAATAAATTGGACTTCAAGTAGAGGCAATATTCTTGGGTTCACTTGACACTAAAACGTTCTAGAAAAATTTTATTATTAACTTTCCTCAACATAGTCGTCGTTAACCACATAATACACTGCCTGACAAAAGAAGTGTAGTACCCAGAAGGGGAGAACATAACAATATGAAACTTCACATGTTGTGAGAGTACGTAAAGCTATTTCAGTTATTACAAATCCACTCAAATGTACAAAGAACTTGGAGGTATAAGCCCACTTATCAACATGACGTTGTACCCCCAACGTCCTGGATGCATGCACTGATTCGGTTAGGAAGGGCGTTATAAAGCCATTGTATCCACTCCTGAGGCAAACTAGCCCACAATTGATGTTACTAGTCGTAGATACCCTGGATGCTGGCATTGGGACGGAGTTGACGTCGGATCTGATTCCACACATGTTCTATTGGGGACAGGACAGATCTGGAGATATTGCTGACCCATGGGGATCCTCAATATAACGGAGGCAGTTAAGAGAGACACATACCATGTGTGGACGAGCATTGTCTTGTTGAAAAATGGCTCCATGACACTGTCACATGAGAGATAAAGCACGAGGACACAGTATGTCCGTGACCACTTCTTTTCTTAATATTTATAAACGATCTAGGTGACAACGTCAAATGCTGGCTGCGATTGTTTGCCGACGATGCAGTTATCTATAGGGAAATAAGGTTCCCGATGATTGCTTAGAAATTCAGCGCGATTTGAATGCTGTTTTCGATTGGTGCCGTAAATGGCAGCTTACACTTAATTGCAAAAAGTGCAAAGCAATGCGGATAAGTAACAAAAAGAATCAGTTTGTTCACGAGTACAAAATAACCAATTCAGCTGTTGACACGGTTGATTCCGTGAAGTATCTCTGGGGGTGATAGTACAAAACAACATGAAATGGGACATGCACATAACTTCCGTCGTAGGCAAGGCGAATGCTAAATAGCGATTCATAGGTCGTACTTTGAGGAATTGTAATGCTCATACAAAGGAGATAGTGAATAGAACACTAGTGCGTCCGCATCTGGATTACTGTTGTGGAGTTTGCGATCCGTATCGCAAGGTTATGATTGACTCAGTCGGGAGGGTGCAGAGGAGAGCCGCTCGATTCGTGACTGGTTGTTACGGTCCTTATGAAAGCGTCACAGAATTGATACATAGATTGGGCTGGGATAGTTTGGAAGATAGACGACGTAGCCTACGTTCGAATTTATTGGAGAATATGCAAAAAAAATTAAATTTCGAGTGCAATGGAATACTTCTTCCGCCAACCTATTTAGGTCGCAATGACCGGAGGGATAATATTAGAGAAATAAGATGTCGTACTGATTCTTTTATGTATTCCTTCTTTCCTCGCACTATTCGGGATTGGAATGCGCAGGTTTAGGATTTGTGCTTAGCACCTTCTGCCACCCACAATGTTTGTGACTTGCAGAGTATGGATGTAGATGTAGATGTAGACGTACCGTTGGGCCGTCAGGGTTTCCTCAATCACTACCAACCGTAGCCTGTAGTTATTCCCGATGTCACCCTACACCAATATTGGAGATTAACACCTATGTGCCTCTCCATAATATTGCAAGACTATGACATTTCCCCAGGTCACCACCATATTCAACTACGATGGTCATCGGAGGTAGTGCAGAACCGCGATTCATCGCTGAACACAATGAGGCGCCATTAACCAGCATTCCATGTTTCCCGCACAACTCCAAACGTAGCTGTTTGTGTTGCACTGTTAACAAAATCCTCATCATCAGTGTCAATTACTACTCGCTTTGAGCAGTTCGGGTGGAGGCTTTGCCCTTAGACATTTAATCCAACTATCGTCAACTGTACATATCTTTTCTGTTGGTGTGTCTTGTCGGTTGGTTACTATTATTTCTTTTTTGGGTGACATGCCACTGACTTCTTCCTCTTGGGTGGTCAGCCACATAAGCCTACCTCGATATAGGAGACGAACAATCCTTTGTTGACAGATAGTTGACGAGTTTTGTGAGGAGAGTGATTAAATCGTTGAGATTATCTTTCTGGCAGTCAACGTCTTGTCGGACACATGTTTTTTGGGTGCAGTAGCAGGTGCTGAGTTCGCTTCTGGAAGTCTTCGGTTGATCGTGGTTCTGTGTCGGCCGCTTCTCCTTCTTAATTCTGAGGTGCTCAGTGTTCATGGCAGCGTTCTGCTGTCGAACTGACTCCGCTGGGATGGCACTGTTGTGTTGAATACTCGTTGCTGACTGAGTATGAAGCCCACGTCGCTGCTGTGGTGGCTTCTAGCGGAAGAATAAGATTCGCCAAACTTGCTAGGCAATTTTACAAAAATTGCTCACAATCAGCCAACCCACTAATTGAGCAACTTGGCAGCACTGCCAGAGCTAATGATAACATTAGGTGGCCTGTCCACCTAGCACGACAATGAAAACCGGAAATGACACTCCAGTAAGGCCACATCGATTATGACAACCTACTTGGAAATGGAAGGAGATACAGTACCTGTGTAAGAACTTACCTACACTCCGTTAATAATGGAACCTGGACGAATAAGTCAGCTGTGTGTTGCGGTGTTGTTGGCTCCATGCGTTGCATCCTCAGTAAGTGGCAGCGTGTTTAGCTCCGCAGTTACAGCAGATGGCTTCCTCGCGTCGCTGCTTGCAGTCTGTGAGGTAGTGAGAGCCGCCGCAGCGGACGCACCGTCCTTGGTTGGTGCAACCGCTGGCATAGTGCCAAAAACTTTGACACTTGAAACCTAAGGCCTATGCATCGAACGGTAATCCCTAGACCGGCTGCTGCTAGTCTCCGACCAATGGTGCGAGAGGACACAGAATGTTGTAGGGAGTCCATTACTTCTTATCAGATGGCAGGTGCAGATGTGAAGGAATTGAGATGTGCTTGGTGTACGTTACGGTGATCCTACCTTCTGATGGTCATACTAGTTCGACCGGAAATTTGACGACGAGTACGCCTGACTTCACGTTCGCATGAATTCCGATACCGAATACCCCACAAATCAGAATACAGCACGATTTCACCAGCCGGTCAAATGGAGACCCAGAGTGAGCCCCTTTCTAACTCTTGTCAGGTGCTGATCACGCTCTCTCTCACGAGTACGCAGCATCTCCGCGTCCTTCGTAGTGATCACTGAATATCTGAAGCTGTTCACGCACTATTATGTGCCCTACGAAGCCTGGAAGCAACACTAAACACGAATAACACTAATGCATTCTGGTGGCGGACCTAACTGTCATAGAGAATTGTGACTATATTCATTTAAATATCTTCCAATGGAGTGTTCGTGTAAGAAGTTACAGTCATAACGTACCATATCCTGAGTGCTTCAAATTTTGTCCGAAAGTATAGTTACATGACTCTTTTTTCACGAATTAATAGTCGTCATTCTCTACAATCCTGTCTGTCCAGTTCGGGTATGGCTCAAAATACGTTCGAGAATTGTCGCTTTGGTCGTTTTCCACCTTATTTTCTCTCTGTCGTTGGGCCAACACATGCAATAGTCATGAGGGAATCTGTGGTACTGAGACAACCCTATCGTGCAGAGTTACCAACTAAACGTTATTATCAAATCGGTAGAACTAAAACTAATATAAACTCGTCTACATAGGACACTGAGAAAGCTCTGAACCACATTGTATAGAAATGAACGTGGTGACAGCAATACCTTCGTAATATCTGTGAGTCAGGTTATGTGTGTGTGCTGCTTCCGAGGAAAATATTTCCTAACGAGGTGAAACGCAGCCACCGTTCGACCGTTTAATGAGTGCCCCGGCTGGTTACTGGCAGCATAGCCTGCGGTCCTTTCCACTAACCTCTGACAGAGAGAGCTCTGCATATATGAAGTACACGCCCTGGTGCGCGCCCTTTATCTACCAGGATTAACAAATTAGTTTAAGCGACGACACAGACAGAATACGCCGCAGTTTAAAAAAGCGTCACCAGGTTGTCCAAGGTCATTTGGGCTTTAGCTTATATCAAAGTGATCAACATCCATCACATAAAATTACACAATGAGGTTTTCTCCTTAGTTATCAAAAAAGGATAATAACATATTGCTTATAACCTCAAAATTAAAAAAATATTTCCTGATTAATTAATTGTTAATAATAATAACACCACACCAACTGTATTACATTTATTTAACGCCGTAATGGGACGTGAATTAATGACGCGAAGTGTTTTTTCTTAAATTTGGATCCCTCCCTCTCCTTTGGTGAGATTTGTTAAGATGTGTTACCTCCCCGACCACCCCCCCCCCTTCCCCCGTCACTCGAAACTTACCTTATACTTTTAATTTTTAAATAATCAAATTTATTTGTATGTTCACGTATTTTGCTTCATGCCACTAAATACCTAAGCGTTAATACTGATGTCTTTTATGAAGTACATTTTTTTTCTGTGAAATAAGAGGAAAAAATGATATAATAAGATTTATACTGGGATTTGTATTGATTTCCTTTCCCCCCCCCCTTTCCTTAATGAGATTTGATAAGATTTAGCTGAACCCCCTGTCCCTCCATTTTACGTCACGTAATTGATGGACGTACCCTAAGCGTTACAGCTATCATCGAGGCATCGTCAGCGACGAATTATTTACGTTGGTTTTAATTTAATTTAATTGCGACGGAGAACACTCTGCGGTAACAGTTTCCCGGGATACCCATTTTTCTCCTTTCCTGTACCTCGCTACCTTTTCCCTCTAACTTTATTTCTTCCATCATTTTTGGTAAATTATTCATCACTTATTCCAATCCACAACTCTCTTACCTACGAAAGAAAATTTTCTCACGGCCTTATGCTTGAAATCGAGTGGTTATTTGTCATCTTTTCCCTTCCAGCCTTAATTCTTCAATCAATATCTTTCCATGCTTTAGCGGCCATCCACAAACTAGGTCACATCATTTTCCTGGTGCAACGTCACATTTTGCAATATTAATTTTAGAAATTATTAAATTAAAGCACCACTTCCAAAATTATTTATATACTAGTACAAGCCCGTGACCATTTTTTGCGTATCGTCACGGGTCTACAATAGTGCCATTTTTTAGGATGAAAGATTATGGCAGATTGACCTGATGTGACCAAATAAAAACTTGACCTGTGTTCCTGGGTGAATAAAATCTCTTGAGCTTGAAGAACTCAGAATAATTAATAAGGTACAGTACATGTTAAACACGAACAGGGATGATAGCGCAATCGTGTAATTGTTTCAAGATCATAAACTGGCGCGTTCTTCGGGAGCTATATATAGGCGGCAGCAGTTCCAGCCGTGACAGTAATGTTGGCCGAAACGTTAGGTTTCGACAAATTGACGCGGTTCATCCCGGACAACCAAGATTACATTTACAACGACCGTGGAAGTCTGCGCACCCACATCATAGACTCGACCTTGCTCAAATACAAACTTGACTTGTATGTAACCCTTAATGTTCAATCTGCAAATTTATTTTTAAAATTTAAATCCAGTTTGCATCAAAAGCCTCTCTTTTTTTTTTTTTTTGAGATTGGGCAAACACTCATAATGTGATCATTTTTCATATTATCTGTAACGGCCAAAGAAGTAAATACACATTCCACATTATTAAAAAGTTGAGCAACTCCGAATAAATGAATTTCCAGAATAGTCTATTCGGTAACATATTTGGTATGATGCCCACTTAAAATAACCTAATAACACACGTACAGAGAACATGAATAAAGACCATTATCGAAAATGGTCAGTAAAATACCTAAACATCAAGTAAACCATAATGCATAAACTTTGGTCAAGCAACAACATTAGTGAAAGTTTTAATTAAATTGAAATTTATCCTAACCCGGAATCACAATTGGCATTCGTCGTTAGGGCATAGACCAAGAGTAATTTAACTTTAAGTTTTTTTTAAGTTGCTTTTATTAGCGACATGTTACTGAAAAGCAGATCCACGTTTTTTCAGCCGAAAAGTTTATCGACATTTTTTTAACTTTGAAAAGCTACGGAAAGCAAACTTAATGAATGTTTTATGGCAATAATTTGGTGGCAGTTGCTTAGCTATTAACCCAGAATTTCTTCTGATGGTATCTCTAGTCGCTGTTTTTCGATCGAAGGCTGACACGTGACATCGTTCTCGAACCAATAGCTATGGAGTTGAGTGAATGAGTGAGTTTACGAAATTATATAGTAGATTTCTATTTAAAATATGTTTCATAAAATCAACAATAAATCGAACATTATATAAAATAGACAAAATCAAATAAATGATGCAAAATTTAATCACTTTGTTTCCATGGACTTTGATATCATTCTTTTATTATTATTATTATTATTATGAATAACCCATTTGGAGGGTACGATAAATCAACTTTGGTTATGTTTCTTTGTATTTAATTATCTTTGCTTCCAAACTTCCTTCATTCTTTGAGAGTGTTGTTCCTTTTGTTCCTGGGTCCATTTCCTTCTCTTTATGTATTTCTGTCTCTCCTGAAATCCTGCCTTGTGAATTACTTCTCTGTTGTCTATTATATCTGCTTTCACTCCAGCATTTTTCATGTCCTTTTCAGTTTCAGTCAACCATGTGAGTTTGGATTTGTATTTGTTCAGTAGGGTGAAGATCTGTTTTGTTAGTCTATTACTATCCATTCTGTATATGTGCCCATAAAATTTCGGTCTTCTTTTTCTCATTATAAATGTTAATTTTTCTATTTTCGTATATAGTTCTCGGTTTGGTCTTAATTTGTATTCAGCATTACTATTAGGTTTGGGTCCCAGTATTTTTCTCAAGAGTCTTCTTTCTACTTTTTCCAGTTTTTCAAGATCCCCATATCTTGTTAGCTTAAGCGTTTCTGCCGAATACAGCGTTTCTGGTCTAACCACTGCTTGATACTGCCTTAGTTTTGTGTTCCATGATAAGGATTTTTTGTTACATACTTTCTTTGTCATATGAAATGCTCTTTCCATTTTATGTATTCTAGTTTATGTCGCCGTCTTTTCTTTTGTGTCATTCGTTATCCATTCTCCTAAATATTTAAAACAATTTGTTTTAGCTATTTTGCCATTGCGAAGTTTAAGATTTTGAGGAGCATCATTGATGTTTGTCATGAACTGTGTTTTTTCATAAGATATATGTAATCCTACTTTCTTTTATATTATTTATGACTGTCACAGCAGTCACTTAATTCTCGATTTGGATAATGTGAGGAACATTCGATGTGTCAACATCTTCTTCAGGCTTTAGGGCACGTCAACATCGTCAACATCTTCTTAATTCAACCATATAGCATCGTCATCGTTTATCAAAGAAAGAACATCCCTGTCACGTCTAGTTGTAATTTTTTGAGGATGAATCTTCGTGATGAGCAAAATCTCTTGTTGCCTCTAATGTGATTGCATGTGTTGGTTAGTGACTTAGTATGATGAAAGATGTAGGCCACAGATGCCACACGATGATTGAAATAAGTATACGGAAGTCAAAGCCTCAAACGCAGTATTGGCCTTTCGACGTATGTCAAAGACGGCCGACGTACGACGTCATAGGTACAGCAAGCGCAAACTCGCTCGGCCGTCACGTGCCAAAAAGTGATACAAATTATACATGTGACATCACGAAACTTATGATTCGTTCCCCCGTCCCCTTATCACACGATTTCACACGTTATTGAACCCTTCCCTCCCTTTTCACGCATGACTTAATGTATGGATGACCCCCTAATACCATTTCCCCATAGCATCTCCATATACTATGGAGGCCGAAAACATTTTAGACTCCTCTTACAGAATTGACTATAAGAGAAGGGAATAGTACTGAGACTGGTAATAAATCAACAGTGAAGCCATTCTGACTTGTAAATTTCTCCACAAGCACAGAAGTCCATTTGCCTAATTCATTAGCGTAGGTGCTGAAGAATGGTTACAATTGGGTAATTGTTTACATATAGCAGCGTTGATCTAGGAGCGGCGTAGCAGAGCTGATACATAGTACTCTCCGTAGTGCGCTCCGGAGGTAACGAACGCATAAAGGAAATAAATTTCGTCAACGGGCCAATACGTATTCAAGGAACGTAGCTCTCTCTCCGGGAAATTGCTCGTTTTTCACTCCGCGAGGCGAAATGTGGTGAACGAATACAAGAAATAATTTAAGGGCCTCCCGGATTCAGGAATTACGGCCGCGGGCCAAGGGATCCGGGTAGCAAAACTTGGCTGCTGGGCGACGGTGGCTCCTTCCTGCAGAACTGCGGTAATCACCTGAGAAAGGAACAAAGCAGCCATCCAGGAAGCTGCAGACGAAAAACTTGGAGCAGCATTAAACCAGTTCCGCTCCACAAACCAGCGCGGCAATTACATGAGACTGTCGCAAAGGTGACCTTCAATGTAGATAAAGGAAGTGGATCCATTAATTAGGCTCGGAATGACGTATGTGTCTACAGCAACCGATGTTCGATAAAAGTTATTTTTCATGCTAGGTATTTTTATTATTATTATTATTTTTACATTTCATATTTTTTTTAAAAAATATATTTAGGTTTATTGAAAACTTATAACATTACAACATTTCTACATTACAACATTAAAGTTTCATAATACATGTTACAGAAACATCAATATGAGTACTCTGGTCAAATGGATGGGCTGGATATATGCGTTATCAAAATTGGTCACGGAGAAGAAGTCCATCGAGATATGCTCCGAAGTGGCGTTTGTACCTCGTTGAATTTTTTTAATTCCAATGTTTTATTTTAAGTGTGGATAAATAATCATCTAGATCCTTAGGTTTTTTTAGTATACACTGCTTGTCCTAATACCCAAACCAGTTAGTTATGTTATTCTGGTGGCATGGTCTCGATGTCTGGTCGTATTAGAATCTCCCATGTAACCTCAGATGGAGAAGTTTCTAATAGAGTTACCGTTGCATGCTTCGTCCAATTCCAGATATGTGCAGCCTTTCCACAAGTACTGGAAAAGCGATGAATTAGTGTGTCAGTATTCCCACATGTATCACATCTATCTGTAGATTTTATATGGATTCGAAATAATCTCACATTTGTAGGTACAGTGTTATTGACAACTTTATACCACACGGCTTGAATTTTGGATAATAGAACTTTAAGAAATATATTAGAAAATGAGAAAAGAAGATGGTGCTTGGACAAGCAATAATTTTTTTAAAGGGAATTAAATAATTTATGATGCTAGGCGGGATTTTAATGCATTGTAGTCTTATCAAATATGCAGGTTGGCCCAACCGCATACTGAGCATTACTCCCCACTAGAGTTTTATACTTTTCTAAATTATGTTTCACGCCTTGTCAACGTTGACGTTATTAGGGGCGGAAAACGACTGAGAAAGTGGAACGGGGTGGAATTCGACCATGGCCTTATGATGGTCTGGAGTGATTTGGGGAAACAATGGAAAACAGAAATCTGGATGTTCGGATGGGTATTCAATCCCGCGACCTCCCCAATGCAAGTCCAGGCAAATACTGCTCACTCGCCACGCTTGCTGATATTGTTGAAAGGTAGGTCTGAATAAGAAATCAAGAGATACATTTAACTTCGCTTACACTACAGAAATACTTTTAAAATGAGAATCGGACTCTTTACTTAGTTTTACTAAGCGAAATGTGACGACAAGACGTAACTTACTCTTAAGATTATACCTGGAGACACTTCCAGGACTGTCAGGACATTTTCTATGTAACACAGAACATTGTTCACGTGAACAAATGTACCTCCACCCCCTTCCAGAACGCCTGATAATGACCCAAACAATCATTAACTTTTTTTTTAACTGCTTAACGTCTCTTAACAGAGAGGTCTTTAGAGACGGTAAAGGATGGGGGGCAAGGAATGGGAAGGAATTCGGCCATGGCCTTTTGAAGGAAGCATGCTGGCATTTGCCTGGAGTGATTTGGGAAACCATGGAAAACCCAAATCTGGATGCTCGGACGGGGATTCGAACCGCCGTCCGCCCGAATGCGAGGCCAGAACGCTAACCGTTACACCACTACGCTCGGTCAATTATCAACAATTGAAAAACAATGAAAACATCCTAAAACTAATTTGCATTAATATTTACAAGCTTCCAACATTTCTCTGATTAAACTAAACCTTTTCAAAACATCGAAAACCTGTTCAAATACGGTTTTTGCCGTAACATAACATATTGATGTCCTTTAATTAAAATTCCAGGTTTCTCAATCAATTTAGTGCACTTAAGAAGTCTGTAACACTCATTCAGTAAATATTCATGTAATACAAAAATACTACAGAGTAATTACTCTATTATTTTTACTATATCTTACTCACCTTTGACGTCTAGGTCACTAGAGGCGGGAAACGTCAGTGGAGAAGGAACAAGAAGGAATTCGGCCATGTGAAGGATCCATCCTGCCATTAGTCTGTAGTGATTTGGGGAAACCATGGAAAACCAAAATCTGAATGGCTGGATTGGGATTCGAAACCGCGTCATCCCGAATGCGAAGACAGCGTTACCGCTCATCCACCAGGCTCGGTCACAGTAACGAAAAAATCTCAGGAATTCTCAATAATCAACTGTTTTACCCAAATTTAATTATTTAAAGGAAATTATAATGAGTGGGAAAGGTGACTTGCAATTACGTCGTGATTTTTTTATCTGTGAAAATAAGCACTTACTTACACCTGTTAGACTAAACAATATACACACAGGAGGATTGAAAGTGGAACCGAGAGTGGTGGGTGAGTGGCAACGCTATGGTCTCGTATTCAGGCGGACGTGGGCTCCATCCCCGTCCAGCCTACTTTTCCGTAAAGCACACCATAACCCCTTAGTTTGAAGTCTCAATCAAAGGGACGAATCAACATTGTCGTAAGCCCTCACTTCATACGCTCTGTGAAGAGGCTTGGGAGTTAACAAAGATTATGTGTACACAATCTAATGGCTAAGAATGGGGTAGTATCACCTATCCCACCCTGGTGTCGAAGTCCCGAAAGGTGATTGTTTCTTCCGAAGCTGGGATTCGAACCAGCAAACACTGGGTCGAGTGGAAGACAACGCCCTGTTGTATCAACAATCTCCACCACAAGTGGGGTAATTTAAAACACCCCGACTGAAATTTACAATTGTAGATAACACGTCAGCAAACATTTGTTTCCGCAAATATTGCAATAGTGTTTATGAGAGGAATTGTGTAAATCAAGTTAAATTATAGACGTTAGTGTTCCTATAGCTCTTACGTCACCAAGTTTGATTTTGTGAGGAACTTAGTCCACAACCTACCAGAATTTTGCTTCGCTTTAAAAATGCTGTTGTATCTGCTAACTGTGATTACATTTGCTTAAGCGGAAAACCAAGTACTGTTTGATTAAAGAAAGTAGATGTAGATTCAATAAACGGTGCCTAACTAAGGGACAAGTTTGCAGTTCGGAAGCTCTCGTCCCGTTGTTTCCTTGGCAGCAATAAGTAAGGCGGTCCCAAAGCACAACGAGGAATTCAATTTTTACGCCAGCGTCTTCTTCAGGTGTTCTTCTTTGACATGCAAATGAAAGATGTTTGCATAAAATTATTTGCTTCTCTAAGGGAAACTTTTAGTTTGCTTTCGAAGGCATATTAAACAGCTAATATTTAAGTGCTAAAATCGATGTATACTTAGAGACGGCTTTTCATTTAAATTTTGCGCCGTGTCGACAAAACTATGCAAACAGGCGCCCACGTACCATTCAAAAAGCCTTTAGCGATTTGAACAAAGTGTTTAATCAAATTCGCCGTTGTGTTGAAGGGATGGCTTGCTTTAAAGCGTAGGTAGCCAATCTTTTCAGCAGGCGGGCCAAATTTTAGAAACAGAATTTTCTAACGGGCCGCTTGCACTTCTTTCTTGGAAAAAATACCTTAATATTTTTATGAACGAAAAATTATTTAAAATGAAACATACGTATTTAATGAAAAATTAGAAGTAGTATTATCTTAAGGCTGCATTTTAATATGTTTGGAAAAACTAAAGGCTTCAATATTGATGTCGGAAGAAGTTGTGGCTGCTCGCAAAAAGTTCTCAAAATGAATCAGCTATTCATGCTCTGTGTTGTGACTTAATACTCTTCAGCCTACTGAATCAGCTTAACTGAGTGTTGTGTTTGATATCAGCATTGAAATTTAAAGTTGACATAAATAATGATGTAGCTCTTCGGGCCGTATGCGGTCCGCGTGCCGCGGTTTGGGCACCCCTGTTTTAAACTTAATGCTGTGTGAAGGAGCCGACTTGATGTATGTTGTTTTATTGCGTATTTCGACATTTTCTAAATACTGCCAGCCACATTATTTTGATAGCAACAGCTCATATCTTGATTTCTGTTAATTCTGATATTATTATCTAATTCATATCTGTTATGGTGTTACAATAACAATCCGTAATATTTTACATGCTTCACAATAGGTATCGTTTACATGGGAGCTGTGAGGCGTCTGAATGGAGATTGAAAGATTCGCAGTTCGAATCCCTGTCATGGCAAAGCTTTCTATGTATACGTGCAGTACCTCAGAACGCTTCCGTATTTTGCATCCGTTAAACCGTATTCCCTTTTATGTGGCAGGTTTATCCTGCTGGGTCAAGTAAGTAGTAAAAAAAACTATAAACCCTCCTTCGGGAGCATATATTATACCTTATATGTTGGTACTAATTTTTTCCGGGTGCTACAGTCCTTATGAAAGCGCCACAGAACTGATTAGTAGATTAGGTTGGGAGTCTCTGGTAGATAGACGACACACGTTTCGTTTAAACTTATTGGAAAACATGCGTACTCCAACTTTCACTCATGAGTGTAGTGAAATACTTCTTCCACCAACCTATTTGAGTCGGAAGGACAGGAAAGATAAAATTAGAGAAATAAGGTGCCGGACTGATTCTTATATGAATTCTTTTTTCCCTCGTACCATTAGGGATTGGAATGCACAACAAAGAGATTAGCTTTGGTGCTGAGCACCCTCTGCCACCCACAATTTTGTGAATTGCAGAGTATATATGTAGATGTAGATGTAGATCATGTGTAGGGTAATGTTTCTTCTGTTTACTGGTGAAAATAGTAGCTTGCTTTATTCTTTACGCTTTCACATATTCATAGTTTTGTTGCACTTTTTGATACGGTGAAAACACAAGAACGCACCAGATGACATTGGATAACCGAGCGTGGTGGGTGAGCTGTTAACGGTCTCGCCTGGCATTCGGGAGGACGCCGGTTCGAATCCCCGTCCGGCCATCCAGATTTGAGTTTTCTATGATTTCCCCTAATCACTACAGACGAATGCCGGGATGCTTCCTTCAAAAGACAATGGTCGAATTCCTTCCCGTCCTTGTCCCCAGTCCTTGCCCGCCTCTAATGACCGCGATGTTGAAGAGGCGTTAAGTCACAACAAAATACATCGGAAGCTTTGTGTTAGCCCAGTTTCTTTTTCAGTATTTCGGCTTTGTTTGAAATTAATTCAAAAATATTCCCTTTGAGAACAACCTTCAGATAGTCCTGAAGTCATAAGAGCCTCACATTATTTATCGACGGAAGTCAAAATATCCATTTGCTACACATAATAACAAAAACTTTGTGTGGACTCAAAGAAGTAGTCATGGAGTTTCTTACTAGCTGCACAATCCGGCTCTGTCGTAGTTACTCAATCTAACCTCGTAACCCTAACGCGTGATGGGGACCTACAGCTTTACGAGTATGCCGAACCATGGGGCATTCTAGTGTACTTTAAATGAACAAAGCACTGCATCACCGGAGGGGATGTCCAGTAGAAATTTACGCCTATATCGACATTCGAACCGGAGACTTTTCGACTCTGTTTATGTGCCTTAACAAACTGAGCTCCCATACTACTCTCACCGTTGATAAGAATCTATTTTAATTGCAATACGTAATATCTGCGTGTTTTGATCAGGGACACAGATGGCTGAAACTGCTAGCAACAGAATTTGAGAGAGTCTGCAGAAGTACTGAATACCAAATAATGAGTTCTCCAGTTCTTTTAACTCTTATTTCAGTACCCATTAATGGCATCGAATTTTAAAACTTGTTCCATGTACGAGAATATAGAATTCTAATTGGATACTGCACCTCTGAGGTTCAAAATTCAAACGAGGGGTAAAGCTGCTTTAACCTACAATTTATAAGCAGTCAAAAATCCAAGTGGCATAGCTTTACCAATTTGCAGCGGATACACAGATTTTACAAAGAATAAAGATATTTACTACTTAGTAGAAGTGAAACCCGCCAATGGTGCTTCGCTTGTTGAAGCGCCACCGCACTGGGTCAGAAGAGGAGGGGGGGGGGGGGTACAAGGGCACCATGTTCGAGTCCAGATCTCAGCCTACCGACCTTCCTGTTTGAGGTTTTTATTCGGTTTTCCGCAGTCACCTAAGTGAATGCTGGGATGGCCTCCGCCTCATTTACTACACACTTCACAAACAAAAATACACTTATCACATAGAACCTAAGACACACGTTTCTCAGACAGATGGTGAAGTATACACTCCGTCATCAAAGCTACCATATATAGAAAATGAAACCTTGCTTTAAAAATAAGTCTCGGAATAGGATATGCCCAACGGATCGGCCAAAATGAAAAAGTTCTAAATACAGGGTGATTATAATTAAAGTTTAAGTTTCAAAACGCTCTAAAAAACGAACCACGGATTAGAACGACGTCAAAATTGAACGGCATATTATTGAAGAAGGGGGAAAGAACATGAACCAAAAATAGGTTTCAAATTTTAGCAACAGATGGCGCTGTAAGCATCAGAATTTCTTCTACAAATGGCAAATCGTAAAACATATCCCGTTTGATGGAAATTGGCTTCGTCTGTCCACAGAATTTTTCACGGCCAATCATTGTCCACTTCCAAGAGAGCAAGAAATTCCAAAGCAAAACCCTCTCTTGCTGGCAGATCATAAGGGAAAAACTCCTGCACATGGCAAATTTTGTACGGATAGCATTGCAGGATGTTTCGTAGAATGTTATGCAACGTGCTCACAGGCCTGTCCAATGTTCGGGCAATCCTCCGTGCACTGCATGGTTGCACACCACCGCTCGACGCCTCCTGAACTGCTGTGGCCACTTCTTCAACTACCGCCGAATCACATCTTTTCCTTCCTATACCAGACTGCACATCGAACGAACTTGCATTTTCGAATTTTTTCATCATTTTCACCAGACCCATGACAGTCATCGGTCCAACGCCTTTTGTCATACCCTTGATGGCCCTGAACTTCTGCAGAGCTACTGGTGCAGAATCACCGTTCATGTTCTTTAGCCCTTCTTCAATAATACGCCGTTCAATTTTGACGTAACTCTAATCAGTAGTTCGTTTTTTAGAGAGTTTTGAAACTTAAACTTTAGTTATAATCACCCTGTACATTAATGATGAATTGGTAAGTGTGCGCTATTTTTCTCTGGATGTAATAAAAATTGTCATAACAATTTGCTCTCCTAGAACGCTTTCTTAATTTCTATCAATATCATTTCTCAGATTATTCACTTCATATTAGGCAACAGTACACCGTTAGGTCAAAGGTATGCAGAAAATGTCACTGTTAACCTATAACTCGAAACCATATATAGGTCACTCTAATTACGCAGTTTTGTGATTCGAAGGGTTGATATACCTGCAAATGAAAGGGAAGAGTCATTTCATTTATGATATGTCATTTTAAATTTAATTTATTTGCGTTGGAACACAGAACCCTGTGGCAGTTCTGCTGCCCACATAAATTCATATTTTACGCACTTTTAAATTCATTTATAGCAATCTCTACACACATTTACTTTTGCATTTTATGAGTTTTTAATTTAAATTATCTTAGTTATTGAGGTAAATTGCTCAGTGATATATTCAGCTACTCTTCCATGTATTAATCTTAATTGTTTTCCCAATAACCATTCAAGAATCATGGCCAGTATACGCCTCATACACTCCCAGCACACTCTTCACTCGTCTCCTGTTTATCAATGACTCCCATCTCAACTTCTTTATCATATCAGTTCTGTTTGGGTTTGCAGTAAATAGCACAAAGAAATGCCCTCCTTTGCACTTCTTCTTAACTACAATATGTGATACCCAAAATCTGGTACCGTACTACCACACCATATTGGAGCAATAGTTTTAGCAACGCTGTTTTGTAGCCCAACGCCGTCACTTCACAGTTGCATCCCTTACAACTGTACAATATCCTCTACAATATAAACTGGATTTTTAAGCTTCTTCCTACGAGCTGTACAATGTGTCTTCCCCAACCCAGTTCGCTATCGGACTATACGACAAAGTATTTACAAGTTATATCTTCAACTCCTCAACAACTCCTCGGCATTACAATGAGCCAAAATCTTTATTTTTGTATCTCTGTACCTTATTATCAAATACTTTTTGGTATATATCTTCGTGTAATGTCCAGATCATTCTCTAGCTGTTCAATATACTTTTCCTTGTAATAGCAACAAAACTTCTCATACAATTATGATTTCTGTTATGAACAGCAGCGGTCGCAATACACCACTCTGTGGCATACGTCCACCATTTTGAGAGTAATTATAAATTTGTCATAAATTATTACTGTCGCCGCAACTGAATTTTTCGTTCGTTTATTTGTTTACAGAACGCGTTTCACTTCATTCCAAGAAGCATCCTCAGTGGTTTTCGTTATTAATTGAGTGTAACGATTTGGTAACACATTTTACACCTCAAAGTTATTTTATATATTACGATTTGATTTGTCCTACACTTCATTCGCGGCATCAATTTTTTGATGCTGGTTAAGCGTTATACATCTATCTCCCAGTATTGATATATTGATTCCCAACTCACTGCTGTCAGCCAGCTTCCTAAAATATCATTCGTACGCATAGATGATATCATAGGAAACTTCTTTCATTTTCTAAGTGCTTTGCACTTCTTACGTAGGTTATATTTCGTATGTGCATTAAGAAGATATCGTTTTGGAGCAGCTATTTGTATATCTCACTTGAAGGAAGTGAGACGGCTTCTTATTATATTATTTTTTTTCTCCGTTTCTCACAGGCATTCAGTTTATGGAATAATTTTGAACAAATTGTTAGTATTTAAAAACGTGTGATTTCAAGAAAGTATAATGCAAACCAACTCTAATTTTTTCTTCTGTCATCAGTCTCTCAACTTGATTGGTTCAATCCTCCATCTCTCCCCATCTTGAGCTAACCTCTTCCTCTCAACCTTCCGAAGCGATCAGCTGGATAACACCGGAGTTGGCTGACTACTCTCAACTAGCACTGCGAAGAGCTGTGCTCTTAGATTCCACTCACTACTTTCTATAACGAGCTCTGATAGGCACTCCTGATGGAGATGGTCCACTGAGCCACCTTAACAGTAATGACGTAATGTATTCGATGGATATTGTTACTCATATTAGTTACTTTTGGTCACTGTTTGAAAAGACATTCGTTTCCTCTATCAGACTGGTAGAAACAATGGGAATGAATATTGCGCTCTTTATCTGTAACACTTGTCTCCTTCTTCCATCTTATTGAGTTCACCTGAAATTATAACGTCATCAAGGGAGCAAAGCCACAAGTAAACGAATTTACTCAGGTTAATATTTATACACACATATATATTTGAAATTTATTTCTTTCAGTACCACCAATCTTCTACTATATTTTATTCAAAAATTAATCGGAAAAGTTTGACAATGTGAAATATCACCAGACAAAAAGCTTGATAATATTCATAAAAGGTTCCTCTTAGTTGTTCCTACTTTTGACACGTGTAAAAGTTCGTCCGATCTAGCTATTCACCACTACCAACAATTTTCGTAATTAATATATTTTTCTCGGGCTTCCAGCCGTGTTAAGATGTCACAATTGTGGGACGTTTCGAAGGCGTCCTTATCTGCCTTCATTCTTTACTGCACAATATACACAATCCACTCGTAATTAATATTAAAGCTTCAAGACTAGGAGCTACAAAGAACATTAATCTAATAACGAGTCAAACGGAAGAAAAAAGATGACTGAGCAACTAAATACGCTACTGAAAGTGCGTCATGCAAATTAACTGAGAACAAAATGACAGCTCACAATAGTGAGTTACGGTTCACTCGAGTTTCACTTCGTAGCAACTTCACCAGAGTCATATTTTTTTTCTGTTTACTGTTGGTAACGGTGCATGTGTTCAACAAGTTTTCCACTGTACTTCACGTATACAGGCCATACTGATGAGTTTAAGTCTTTTTCCGTGATTCTGCTCAGAAACCTATATAATAGTTATCAAATCTGGGAATCGTAGAATATTCAAGTATAACTGACAAGAGGAGGCCACCAGCTGTTAAATTCAGATTAGATTCAGAGGTGTAGTGTGGCAAAGCAGTAACACGCGCTTCTGCGCCAGTGTCGAAAAAATCGGCAATGAAATATTCCGTTGCGTTCAAATGGTTTGAAATGCTTTCTACGGAAGGAAACTGTCAAAGGGCTCGTACCGAAAAGAGCTCCATAAGCCCGTCGTCGCAGAAATGAATCTCACTACTAGCATTTTTTTTTATTTATTTATATTTATAGATGTTTCGCGACGATAAAAAGTTATCAACGTGCATTATGAAGGTCATTCATCCAAAGTGCAGTCCTTTCATGCAGCCTTGTGACTTATACTTTAACGGCAGGTAAATGCTCTAATCAAGGGCATTCAAAATTGTGCTTATTTAAACGACCAAGAGCGTGAGATCATTTCCAGATAATTCTGCATTAAAATCAAATCGATCGTCCACCAACAGTTGAAATCTTTAATTTTTCCCGATATTATAAGATACGTGTGGTTTCTATCACACCTGACTTACAATAGGTCAATTTTATAGATTATAAATCAGGTGTGTTTCCAAACAGATTGTTCTTCTGAAAACGCATCGTTTATCAAATGTGCAAGATGTCATGCTGTTTTTTGGTTTCCCTGTTTTTATGATAACTACCACACTGTTTCGTACGATACTGCGGTTACTTCATCTCAGTAGCTGTAAATTATCTACAAGTCTGTAGGAAAATTTTCAATACATTGTACCCATTTAAATGTTATTTGTGATATAGTGTTTTATATCTAATGTTACTTACATGAAACATCTATAAAACATAAGTTTCTTTGCAAACAACACTATGAAGTTGGAAAGTGTTGTTTTTTCTACATCAAATAGCAGAGATCAAACTTTTTATATGTATAATCGTTGAGACTTGCTGTCGGGAATCATATATATATATATATATATATATATATATATATATATATATATATATATATATATATATAAAAAATCTGTACTGAGACTAGATCCGGCGACGACGGTATTCTGAAGCAGAAAGCTTGTTCGGTGCACCACTAGTTCCTTGACAATTTCCTACCGTAGAAAGCATTTGAATGCAACGGAATATTTCAATGCCGATTTTCTTGACAATGCTGAAGAAGCGATTAGGAAATGAAATAGAAAGGATTTACCGGGCGAGTAAACTGGAGTAGCTTTCGATAAAGCTCTCCGGCCATCCTGATCTGGGTTTTCCATGGTTTTCCATGGTTTTCCCAGATCAATCCACGCGAATGCTGGGATGGTTCCTCACAATAGCCCATGGGCGCCTCCTGCCATATCCCGTATATCCCTTCCAAACTATTACCCTTTAGGATAGGTGCAATGCACCCTCTGCCACACACTTTTAGCGAATCGCAGAATAATAGTAATAGTAATAGTTACTGCTTTGCCGTATTACAGCTCTCCATAAACTTTTATTACACACTGTATGAATCGAGTCTGAATTTTTCAGTTTGCTTTCTCCCTTCGTGAGTTTACTTAATTACCAGCTGAGAAAAATTTATCTAGCAACTATGCTGCTCAAAGAACTTAGTAATAAATACGAACGGTTAAAGGAACATTGTTCCACATCCTAATGATACACAGTATAACACTGCTAGTTATATTGTACAGAAGATCGGATGAACAGTGATAGTAGCAGTGTCAAGCTGAACTCGGAGATATCTGGAACGTAGTGTAGCTCGTGCAGCTCTTTGGTATCAGATGCCAGCCATACACAGCTGTAGCACCGGGTTGCCGTGTCAACATGCGCTGTTTACTGCTTGCAGCGGTCCGCACACACGCTGGTCTGCAGAGCTCTCGGCAAGAATCACTCCCAACCGCCAGTGCACTTCTCGCTGTGTGAGTTTACACGCGTTCGTGAGTCCAGAAGCGTGCAACTGGAATTGTCATACCTGCAATGTGCATATTATTACAGCTCTGAGCCTCGAAGTGTTATTACAGACATTACAGTTACTGTAATATTCGAAGCGTAAGTTTGTACAGTTACAAATGTTTCGTTACGGACATATAATCAAACAGCGTACCTGTGTTTCCGTGCCACTCTGGCATTGCTTTATGCGTGTTCTTAAGAAAATGGTAACAGTATACAGTATCAGTTAGCACGCATAATAAAAATGTGCCATGTTAATTTTTTTTAAATGATTTTTTTTTTACCAGATTAATAATGTGTTATGTTGTTTTTTGAAAGATATTTTGAAAGATTTCTTATGAATGATAAACATTTAAACTCACTTCCTTATAATTTCATCAGTGTACCGCTTGTGTGGAACACTTTGTCAAAAACGAATGGTTTTATTTTATTTATTTACTAGCTCGTACCCGCGACTTCGTACGCGTGGATTAAGAATTATTTTGCCAGAATTGAATATAGAAAGTTATTGGTAACGAAAGATTAGTCCCAAACAACACCGAATCGGCATAATATGATAGGAAAGCTATCACTATATCATTCTACCGTCGAACCTGTCACTTGAAGAGAATCAATTTCCAACATATTTCTGTAACCATTCGATAAAGTCTCAAAATTTCGTGACTACAACTGATAATCATACTGTAGAAAATGTCCTGTGCCCTTCATACAGATTTTCTTATCTAATTTCATCAATATCGATACAGCCATTTAGTCGTCAAAACGTAACAAAAGACACAAACTTACTTCCGCATTTATAGTATTATTACTGCATGTCACACACAGACTGACTGCGAACAACCCCTGAGGGATCATTATAACGTAAAAAGGTGTACACCTACAGCATTGCAAGACTACCTACGATTTGCCTCGCATTCCACCCCTAACTTTGTAATATCTACAATTTAACATTCAATCCGAATAACCGACGGCCCAGGCCTGACTCTTACGATCAAAAACAATTTTAAAAAATCTTAGCCTCCACGGAGATCTGAACCAGAGACCATGACATGTGTAGGCAAGTGCTATAGCCACTGAGCTATATGACCGCTACCCAGAAAAACAGTAGAGAGACCTCCATATCCAACGCGTCTGTCTATCGCCGTTCAGTAATATTTCGAAATTATAAGACAATATATATAATTTATACAGATACTTTTTCAACCAAATGTAGGCAGTATTTTTCTCCTTGTTTCAAAGGATAAGTGTGCAAAGTTTCTTCGAGATCAGATGAAAACTGTAGATTTGTATGAAGAACAAACAAACATACATACATTCATCTTTATATATATATATTTATATATTTGAAGCCACTAAGCATTCTGAAGAAGATTAGAAACGCTTCTTTTGTAGTTTTATTGACATATTAAATTTTGAATTTAGCGTTTTAACTACATAAGGAACACTGATATGACAATGTTCATAAACCCTGAGTGGTTATTTGAGATAAATTACTTATTTCAGTAATAGATGTAACATCATATTTTATTTTATTTGATACGTATCGTAATGCCCAACTAAATTTTCAGATGTATCGGTAGTTTTTTTCGTATCCCAAGGAACTACACTTTTCTTAATAAGTAATGTGTTGGGTAACACACTCTGCCAACTTGTTTGAATGAAATTTATGCAAGAATACGAAACGGCACTCGAGAAAGGCCCATCGTTGGAGCAGCGAAATCGTTCAAGTAATGTAAATTTCAGGAACAAAAATAATCTATATGGTCTCTTAAATCAACAGTAAATTTTGGTCGACTTTTTCAGGAATAATTCAAAGAGAATTTTATCTTTAAAGCACCCCTATAAGAATGTTAACTAGCACAATCTGATAACAGACCCAAGGATACAGTAATTAATCAATAGCTTAATTACCATAGGCGCCCGATAATTGATTCGATCCCATGACCAATAGAGCGTGAGAGCCGGTCATCCCAAGCCAAATGAGAACGTGGCTCAGAGACAAGCACAAAAATACCTCCATGCTTGCTACTTATTGTTCACTGTTTAGGATTAAAGAGAGGGCATGACATGTGTATCTAAATTTGAGATTTAGGTATTCAATTTGAGTCATTGCAGCGGCAAGATGTCGTCTGCCGCATACTAAGAACTAGCTGGTTGTAGCCACGGATATGGAATAGTTTGCATCATTCTGGAATTTATCAAACGTTTTGAGGGTGCAAGATTCCCACTCATCATAAAGTTTAAAATAGACTTGAATTGACTCAAAAAAATCCCTCTAGTGCGTTCTTTAATTACTTGTACAGTTTTTTTCAAAGATTATTTCAACAAAATCATGTTCATATAAATTAAATATTAATTACTGCCGGTCAGTAATTTTTTCGAGATAAAAGATCTTCATCTAAATAATTTGATTTGTGTGCTATACCGTCTTGGATTTAGACACAACAGCTAACCAGTTCGTTTACCAATGGAAAGTGTTCAGTTCAAGAGAAGGTTGACTTTCAGTTGCCGCAGTAAAATTTGCCAAACCACAGACCCGTTCCACTGTTCTTTCGTCTCTTATTTACAACAGAGACTTGCATACCGAGCTGAGGCGAGGTCACGTTCCGCCAATCTGTCACTAGGACCCAGCGCAGGGGACGTGTGTCTGCTTCGATGTGAGAACGCAAGCAATATCTCGAGTTCCTCGACACCATTTTACACTAGTCACTACGTTTCCTGATAACTCCAGTAAGCAGTATGTTGGTCTTTCCATGGTGTACATAGTTGGAAATATTATCGTTGAGTATTTTTTATTTGAATAAAAATTGGCAGATCGCTCAGTAAATCTTTCTGTATATTCATCAATTTTTCTAGTTACACGAGATCTCCTTCACGTACTGGTTAGCCGATGAGTAAGGTGCTTCCTCACTTTCATATTGGCCAGATCAGCGTCTCTGCAAACAAAAGGGAAAAAAAATAATTATTCAAGCTTGTCAGGCACTCTGCCTTTTGTAATCACCCAGTATCACCTCTATTTAGACCACAAACTTATGGAGCCACAATAAGCTTTTCATGACGTTAACATAACATGAGGATAATTAACTAATTAATTGAGCTAATATGTTAATTTGGTTGATTAGTAACTCGAAGTCTGCTTGGCATGAATTTTGACGACTATTCGTCAACTAAAGATGTTGGCAGAAACCCTCTTCTGCATAAATAAATCTGAAAGAAAAATTCTACAACAGAAAGAAAATTGTTTTCACATCACATTACACGTCACTCACAAATATAAAATCTAACTGCTAGATACTCTTGCTTTATTCAGACAACAATATTTTCACATAAAGTATTTTGTCATAAGTTGTTCATATCTCATTAGCAGTACTTTTTGACACCAAGACTTACAACAGTAAAACCACATAATACAATACTTGAATCACTTCTGTGAGTCATTAATCCACAGATACCGGCTAATTGTTTATTGTTTAGCTCTCTCTGGCAGCAGTATGTATTCGAAACTTCTCCTGTCACTGCTACTTGAGAAATAATACTGCTCCACTTTCTGTTCACGACTACTCTTTCAGACATAATGTGCCAACATGTTACATAAGCACTGACTTGCCAGCCTTTAAACACGTACCAACTTTACATCTAATTACACCAGCGACTCGTATTCATTATGACAGGGGATTTTCTGTCAATCTAAATAGAAACGAACATAGGCATAGCAAACCTTATAGTGCGCGATACTAGTCACTGTTCTTTCAGAGACAAATCCAATCAAAACAAGGGATATAACATTGAAAACAGCTAATTCGGAGGACAATAGTGATTAAACGATGTGAAGTACAGTACGTACCAGTATGCTCACTACTTTCTGAACAGACCTTCTTTCCTCTGTCTCAGCAATATATAAAGGCTATTTTGGTCACTGTGTCATCTTCCGTAACACTGACGTTAGTACCCGGCCTTCGTTATCGGACTAATTGCAGCCAGTAATGGCACTGCAAAACTGAGTTCATGGACATTTTTAATAACAACTCAATTTAGATAACAAATAAACAAACTGCCAGAATAATTTGTTAAAATATGTATTGCGTTTAAGTTAACATATTAAAGATTAGTTGTTTTTTGTTTATCTACATTCAGTCAATGTATATGTTTTCATTATACACTCTGACCAGAGATATTGCTGTTACAATAAACTAAGAAATATGTACCACATTACATCATTTTTAAGGTTATGAACGTCATTTAGTAACAATTGTATTTAGTTAAGCAACTGTAAGCAAAAAAACTTCCAGAACACTGAGTTTAAACTATTATTGTTGACGGACTTGACGGTATTTGTATTAGATGTTGATGTTTTCATCTTAAGAGTATATACAAAACTGGAAGAAATTAATTGCCAGAATTCAACGTTCAATTTACCATTTTTTACGGGCTCGGAAGCTACTTTACAAAAAATCACATTCGCCATTACAGATGTAGGGAGTCTTCACATGTGAGTGGTTAACATTTCTGTAAGGAAAACCTTTTTCCACTATGTATGAACTGTACCTTTTGATGAAAGCCAGTCTCTAAAATAATGAATGCTTTCTACTGTATTCTTCATAACTAAAAGACAAAAAGCATGTCTCCTTCTTTTTAATGTTACTATTCTTAACAAGGGCCCACATCGTTTGGCGGCATAACGTCTCAGTATGGTCTGGAACATCGTTGTTCGATTTTCAATAAAGCCATGACGTTTTTTTAAATTTGGAGGTTTGCAACTCCAGATGGAACCTGAGGTAGATCCCTTATTGCCATATGTCAAGGATGCGAGTACGTAACTCTATCTCCGCTAATCCCTTTACGCGTTGCTCTTGATATGATCGCAACATTACCGTCTTTTACTTATCAACAAAGAGGCGATCGCGCTATTTAATGTGTTTAGTTTTGGTTAAGTGTTTAGAATGCCTTATTAGGGATGGAGCTGTCACCAATCCGAATCTCAATTTTTCGTAAAGTGAAAATGATCTTTACCTGTGACAAAACTTTGCTTTCTCCACGTGCTCCGGGAAGTTCAGTGTTTGGGATCCCACATTAAACTCTGGTTAAACTTGTAAGGCTCTCTTTATTTTTAACTTTAGAAAAATAAATTATACTGCTTTTCCTTCTGTTTCCGACGTCAGACTAGTTCATATAGAATCTGTATTTATCCTTCTATGTCCGTCGCTGGTTTTCTTTCGATACCACCGCTGAAATAACACTACTACAAAAAAAATCATACCAAATGTACTTTAAGAATCAACTCCACCCTCTTTATTATAACTTCAATATGAAATAAAAAGTCTTCGACTTATCATTCCATCTTCTATTTTTTCATATGACAATCAATTACCAATTACAACTTTCATGTTTCATTAACTTTATCATTAAACTAATCTTCTGCCCTGTGGTTAATACTTTCCATTATAAATCCCACCAGGATTTTGTACAGCTTCTGCATTAAGCTTTTCTCATCCACACCTTCTCTCATTACAGTTTTTCTTCAACTCCTTTCTTCTTTAACTGTTCTTTTTCACCAAAGATCTCGTATACCTCTCTTGACATTCTGTGACCTTGGAAACTCAGTGTTAGTATTTACAATTATAACTACTACATAAAAAGCAATCTTACTAATATCAAACAAAAATCACAAACGGTGAGGTTGTATACCTCACAATCTTCAGCTGGCAGGATAACATTATTAGAAAAATAATGTTTTCAGACTCATTCCACACCCTTTGAAGAATGTCAGTTGTTGCGTTACGAGTGGCTGCAGTTATTCTCAGTGGAAGAAAACACACTAGATCTTTTATGGACTGTCACAGAAAAATGTCGCGTATGGTTGTATAAGGGTTTCTTGAGGACCAAAAAGGAAAGAACCCGTTTGCGATCTGTTGGGCTGTTGCCTACTGGACGCGAGCTGACTACAAACGCCTGTATTTTGATGATGGTCGCTCCTAACGACATACCTGCCAACCAAATAAAAATTTTAGTATGCTCACGTCACAACGATTTACATATTGGCACTCTGAGTAGTCAGCATGGGGGCTATAGCCGTTGAAATTTGGAGTATTCATATAATATGCTGATATTGTATGCAGACTCTTCACACACAATTTGTTTTGCTATTCACTGTGACAAAATTGTCTGATCTCATCGTCACAACTGTTATCCTAGATTCTGTCATCTCAGCATAATATGAAAAATTAAGTAGCGTAACAGTTTAGTATTTGTTCTAAATTTGCTTCTTAAACTTCGCATAAATCTAAAATACTATATTTGTACAAAGGTCCATAATCCTGGGACGAGTAATTGTTTTAATTTGTGTTAATTGATTTGCTAAATGAGCCCATTAAGCATTCTAGTTGGGGCAGAATAACGAAAGTTAGTTCTTGTCTTACAATAATTATAATAATTTTCAGCACGATTCTGCTTACAGTTGGACAGAATTGAAAAAAAAAACTATGTGAATTAATTAAGCTTAAAGAAACATTTAGCTGTTAATAAATTCAATCTATTGGTCTGCTTATATTCTATAATATAATTTCTTTTGAATTAGGTCATTTTGCTTAACTTTTTTCAGATCTTATTTTTTGTCTGCACTCACAATAACACTTGAGGTAGTACGTCATCTTTAATATCGTACATCAACGTCTTCAGCAGCCAATTAACCCAGAGCGTGCGTTTTGTTTACACAGTCAGTTATAAATCTGTCTCACGATATTGGCTTCTTTCGGAGACTACTTGACCACACCCTGATTTTGAAGACCAACCATTCTTACATTCTACATTAGTACCAACAACGCTGAAGGTTACACATTTACTTATGTTGAACGGAGGACTCTATGATTCTAAATACCGTATATTAATGCAATAGTAATACGAACACATAATTCATACCGAGTATTTACACTATACCCAGGTGTTTAACTCACAAACCCTAATTCAGTGTCGGGGTGAGCGGTTTGGTGGCTCCGTGACTTAGCTGTCTGACTGGAGGTCCACAGTTCGAATCCCCGTAGGGGCGATAATTTTCTAAGGCCCTTAAGACGACTTCCACCACTGGCATAGCGTGCTGCGTAATGTGAAGTACGTCAGAACGCTTCCGAGGTTCTGATTCCACGTTAAACTGAAGGTCCGCTGTACCAAGTAGGACTACCAGGTTAGGTGAACACGGCTACGACAGTGGCGGAATGCGCAGCCAGTAGAAACCCTGTCATTAGTTATTATGACCACACGGAATTGTTATTACTATCGCAGGAGTGGTAAGCAGGACGGTCACATCATGTGTTACCACAAACAAGGACGGACTTGTCTGATAGTGGATTTATTACTCCTCAAATGGAATGATTCGATAATACTGCTGGCTCCCGTTACGTTCATTACAGCTTCCCATGAAACAAAAGAGGGAACACTAATTTTCAACAATACGCCCGCAGGCTTCAATTATCATGCTGTTCAAATCAGATCCACATAGCTGCGTAATTAAAACCTTATTATACACTCTCAGATTATCTACTGTTTGAATGGTAATACAACGTGAAAAGCTTCCAAATATACAGTGAAACATTCACAAATAATGTGTACACTAACTATCTCCCCAAAAAGTACGAAGTATCGTTGTTTAAAAATTAAATTGATTGAATTTTAGATAGCGACTCTAATCTTCGTTTGTATCCATGTACAAGAAAATATTTCTAATTGTAACAAAGATAAGCTTTAGTCTATCACTTTGCACAGAATAACTTGTAATGTCGATGAAGCGTACTATACTCCATGACACAAAATCTGTAACAATTTAAGATGGACACTACAATGTTACTTGTAGTTTTCAGAGTTCAAATTGTCTACTCACGACTCACAACGTGTTGTACTTGGAATTGTAATACGTTGCAGTTTTATTAAACTTTTAGTGCTGTTGGTTGACCATTTCACCGGGTAAGAATAAATCCCCATTAGTGTTTTTATCTTTCTCAGTTGTTATGAGGGGTGACATTAAATGAGAAAGCAAACGATACATTTAATTTATCTTCTATTGTAGAATCACAATTGAAATTAACTTCAAACACTTCACAGAAAATTACAAACGCACATTATATGACAGAAATTTCGCAGATTCGTGCTGACTCTGCCGAAGGCAGACAGAGCAACATTTTATAAGCATATAGAAACTTCTCGACACAAACAAAAGACGAAACTATTCACTCCCAGAAGACCTAACAATATCCGAAGCAATCAGCAGCCATTAAAAACAATTAAAACTTATTTAAAACGAATTGTGTATTAATAGGAATAATCTTCGATGAAATTATAAAGTATTTAAAGCTTCTAACTCTGTATTGGTTACTAAAAACATTTTAAAAACATTAAAAACAATTTCAAATACTGACACAATATAACATGTTAAAGTTCTATACTTGGAATTTAATTTAACTTCAACCTAAATTAAATTAAAATTAAATTCCAGGTGTACCAATGAATTACGAAGAATGTCACACTCATTAAGTCCAGTTTCAGATAATATATCAACAAATATACCACATATTAACGAAATAATACAATTTAATTACAGTAAATCAACGTTTTCCTTTATTTTACATGAACTTGATTATGAATGGGTCACTAGGGACCACTTACATCACAAAAATATTTGGCAGATGTTTTCAGATGCCTCACGATATTTAATACATCTAATCTAATCTAATCTGGGATAGAGACATACGTATAGTTACAGGCGTGAACTGGAAGAGAGTTGCCCAATAATGATCAGCCTGGAAAGAACTACAGCAAAACTATGTCGAATTAAATTGTAATATAGCTCAGTTGGTTTAAAAAGGCTACATCCTGATATAAGGACTGATAAAGCTGTAATAATAATAATAATAATAATCTAACCAAGCCACATGGGTCTGTTCTGATGTGGCGCTTGGGAGGACACGGGTTTCATTCCAGGTCCATCGATCAAAACTTCTGTTTTCCATGGATTCTCGAATTTTGATGTGTATATTTTCGCCAGATGAAACGGCTATTGGAATTTTTTTTACACTAAAGTCCACAAACAAATGCTACCTCTTTATTGTTTTCCCTTATTTCACTCCATACTAAAACTACTGAATATAAATTACTCACAGTTCTCGGCGATTGTAGGACATGCCCCTTCACACCGAAAGTCGTCTGTATACCGAGCACCACAAATCATTCCGGAAGAGATGTTAGTATCCAAAGAAGCACAGGAGTAAGCTGTACAAGGTTTTGTTTCGGGGTACTTTAACATAGTGTTTATCGCTGTTAAAAACTGATGAATAAGATTTCAGTTCAGATCCTTGCACAAAAATTGGTTTTTCTTTAGAAGCGCCTCTCCCTTCCCCATCCTTAGGGTTATTCATGTGAGAATCGTATTTACTGCTACTATATATCAACGTAACTGTCTCCATCTTTAAGATAATGACGCTTAGAGCCACGTCTTTGCCGCTTCTTTCCTCTGACGGATATTATAATCTTTAGATTGCTCTATTTCGTCGCTCGTTTCCGCGGTTGTGCTATGCCTCCTTTCCATTAAGATCATATTTATATAGCATTTTTTAGCTCTGTTTATCAACATTATATTAAATCGATCTTCCCCTTTTCAATATTCCTCTGGTTTCTCAGGTTTATTGGAATAATTTTAATTTGTTTCGTGAAATCTTTGTATATTCTCTGGTATATCCCTTCAGTGATAGTAAGCATTTGATTCCAACTCTCGGGGTGTGAATTCTATGTTTCTTAGTACACATTATTCACTCTCATTTATCAAAATCGATACAGGGAACTAATGACCCTGATATTGACGCACACCATAGCCCTAAAAATAACAACGAATCCAGTATTTCTATCACCTTACAAGTATACGATATTAGCAGCGTTTCTTTGTTTACCTTCCTTTGCGTGGTGTCAGCTTATTTGTGATAACTTCTCATAGCCACAGTTTTCGTCAGATTCAAAAGCGGTCATGTTCTCGGTGGTTAGGGTGTCTGACTAGAGGTCGAAAGGTCCCTGGTTCGAATCACTGTGTTGGCGTGGATTTTCATAGCCCCCTAACCCGACCTTCACCTCCAGCACAGCTTCCATGATTCGGATTCAACGTTCAACTGTAGGTCTCCTGTACCCTGTAGGACTACTGGGTTAGGTTAAGGTGGCTACGAAATGGGCGGAATGCACAGCCAAAAGAAATCCTGTCACCAGGTCATTACGACGAGACGGAATTGTTATGAGTGGTCTGGTGGCTCAGTGGTGAAGGCATCCGACTGGAGATCGGAAGTTCCTCGGTTCGATCCCATGTCGCGGCGGGGATTTTCATAGGCCCCTAGCCCGACCTTCACCTTTGGCAAGGCTTACTGTTTAATGTTAAGTCCGCAAGAACGCTTCCGTTGTTCGTATTCTACGTTAAACTGTAGGTCACCTGTACCTGAAAGGGTTAACGGATTAGGTTAAGGTGGCTATGACAGGAGTGGAATGCACAGCCAATAGAAACCATGTCACCAGGTCATTACGACCACATGGAATTATTATTATTGTATCAGATCCTAAATGGTTAAATTTGCTGAACCTTTCTACCATCCAATAATATTTTATATACTCGCCCTGGTGTGTGAGTACTTTCGTGTGTTTGTTATCGTTTATCTGGATCGTTGACTTGCGGAGCACTCGCCTGGGTGTTGCCGGTCTGGAGGTCGTCTGCCCGCAGCCCGTAGCTCTGGCCCTCCAACCGCACAGTAAAGTAGCACTCCGGAAACAAGAGGAGCGCTCGCCATTAGCGGCCAGCTGTGACCGCGCTGAGATAGCGCCGGATGCGACGGCCAGTTGTTCAACTCGTTAAACTCCGCGCTGCACTGTAGCGGCGTTCCGATTACAATCGGAGCCCTAATAGATCTTTGCTCATGACTCTGGAGAAGAAAATCGACAAGGTGCGCAATGAAATGATGGTTCACAGCAAAAGACTCACAGGTATAAGGAGTAACGATGCAAATTCCGGTCCCTGTGCCTGATCTAGGAGGGGAAGGGGTAGAAAATCCGGAGGTAATTCAGGGGGAGGAGGAAGATGGCAAAGTCTTAAGTTTTTGCCCCAGGCCGGAAAATTGATAGATCCGTCTTGACCCGGTCCGTACTGGTTGTACAATAATAATTATTCCGTGTGGTTGTAATGACCTGGTTTCTATGGGCTGCGCATTCCGCTCCTGTTGTAGCAACCTTAACCTAACCCACCAATCCTACCGGGTACAGCAATCCGAACCACGAAAGCGTCCTGGCGTACTTCACATTACACAGCAAGCTGTGCCATAGGTGAAGGCCGTGTTAGGGTCTTTGGAAATCCCCGTCGAGACAGGGATTCGAGCCAGGAACCTTTCGATCCCCAGTCAGACACCTTAACCACTGAGCAACCAGACCGTTCATACTGGTTGTAGTATAGTATCGTGTAGTATGGTATGGTACCAACTTTTATCGAAGATTCGAGCGTACGGTATATCGGATCAACTTTGTGAATGGATAAAGGAATTTCTAACTGATTGGTTGCAATATGTTCTCGTTGATGGAGACGTCTCTTCTAATCTAGAGATTACATCGGATGTCCCTCAACGAAGTGCAATAGCACCATTTCTTTTCTTAATTTTCATAAACGATCTTGGAGACAACGTGAAGAGCAGTTTGAGATTGTTTGCCGATGATGCGGTCTTCTATAGGAAGCAAGGAATTCGGCCGATTGCTTAGAAATTCAGTGCGATGTTGATGTTATTTCGACATGGTGCGACAAATGGCAACTTACACTAAATTGTAAAAAAGTGCTAGGCAATGCACATAACTAACAAAAATAATCTTTTTGTTCAGAAATACAAAGTAAACAGTTGAGTTATTGATATGGCCGTTACCATGAAGTATTTGGGCGTAAAGTACAAAATAACATGAAATGGGACTTCATATTATTTCGGTCGTAGGTATAGCTAATTCTAGGATGCGATCCATAGGTCGAATCTTGAAAAACTGTAATGCACAAACAAAGGAGATTAGGTACGAAATTCTCGTGCGTGAACATTTGGACTACTGTTACACCGTTTAGGCCCGTTTCGTAGGGGACTGATTGAAACTATAGACAAATTACAGAGAGAAGAGCCGCTCGATTCGTGACTGCTAGCCACATTCCTTATGAAAGCATCAGAGAATTGATTTTTAGATTGTGCTGGACAGACGACGTAGGTTTCGTTTTAACTTATTGGTAAGCATGCCTACACCCACTTTCATTTATGAGTGCGATGAAATACTTCGTTCACCAACCTATTTGGATCACAAAGACAGGAGTGATAAGATTAAAGAAATAAGATGCCGCAGTGATACTTAAATGAATTCTTTCTTCCCTCGTGCTATTCGGGATTGGCATGCACGGAGTAGAGATTAATATCGGTGACACGCATACATAGATGTATTCAGTATATCGGTGCTTTATCGCCTTTATTTCTAAGATGCTCTCCACCCTCTGTCTCAAAGAAATAATAGTTAGAAAAGCAAGTAACCTATCCTTGGTGGGTTGACGGTAACAAAAGGGTGGGTTATTTCGATGGGACCTGGCATCTATTTTCCGTTTTCCATCACCCTATTAAATCACCTCCTATGGTATGTAAGGTGGTTTCTGGATAAACGCTACGCCAGATGTTGCAAGCAGCCTGGGGAGTACAGATGGTCGCCTCTTCAAGTCCAGTCTCCTACAGGGTGAGCCTTAATTTTGTATGGTGTATTATAAGCACAGAGTCTAACATTTAGATTGCATTCCAACAAATAAATATAAACCATACATAAAATATTTTGCGGGCTGTATGAAATTTTAGCCGATAGACACTTAAAAAATTAATGTTAAAACAAAAAAGACAAATTCCTCATATTTCACCATATTTTCTCATATATTTTCTCATATATCGCGATACATTAAATATCCCCTTTCAATTTGATTGTCCTTAATGGCCACTATATCTTCAAGACATAATGCAGAAAAAATAATAATAATTTCCATCAATATTGTTTATCTTCAAGTTTCCACTGTGAATCGGTAAATATCTTCACGAGATTATTCTGCGTCACAAATGCTACTCCTTCTTCCCGACGTTCCGACCAAGCATAAGGTCTTCTTCAGGGGACTAGCCTCCTGCTGAATCTGCTAGACACTCTACTAGCAGACTCAGAAGGATGCTAGTTCTCTGACGACGACACTGGGCTTGTCCAAAACTTCGTTAAGAACGAGGAGTGTTTGTGATGCAGCGTTAGTCTCGTGAAGGTATTTATAGCAGTATGACCGCAGCGAAAGCATCAAAATCTTTTAAATCCGTAGAAGTTGTTACTAACAATTACAAGCATGGTCTGAGAAGTTCCCGGTCTCGATCATAGACAGTAATATACAAAATTCTATATTCAAATAATCAATGCTAATAGAAGGTTACTTCCCTCTTCGTGTCATAAAGCTGATTTCACGTTACCGGCCTTCGTTGGCAGGTTAATACGTATAGATTTTTTACTACAAAATCGAGGTTATGCCTGTTATTAAAGACAACTTTATTTAGTTAAACAATTACTCAAAAATGACTTAGCGGAACATTGCGTTCAGTTCGTTATATTTGACAGACTTAGACGATAGTTAATAAATAAACCGAAGTTTGTAAAATTTTATATCCCTATAAGAGAGCAATTCTCACCCGTGACCTTACACAAAACTTATTTACACAGTAATAAATATGTATGAGTAGGGGTAAAATAGTCATATTGTAGATAGAAGTCACAGGAATGATTGATATGAGGCTGCTGACCTTGATACATACGATATACATATACGAATCCTTTGAAAAAAAGGAACAACTTCTTGTACGGATTTGAAGATAAAAAAGGAGCAAATCCTTATACGGATTTGAAGATAAAAAAATTTAAAAAAATATTTAATTATATTTACAGAGTTGTGATAGAATGTAATTCATAATAAAATGATTCCATAAACAGACGTATCACAATAATTTGTCAACATTTTTGTAATCGTCTAAATAAAATAGTTTTCATCTCGTTCAAACTGGAAACCCATATTCATACGTCGACAACCTCATACCTATAAACACAGAAAGCATTCAAGTATTTATTATTGTTATTATTAACTTGAGCTCCTCTAGCGAAGATAAAGCCTTCAGGTACTCGGATTACGAACCCGTCTCTTAGGTGCATAAAGACGTCAGATGTTAGGTCATCCACGACCCCAGATATTCTTAAGAGGACGTGCTGTGTGTAGCCTTGTAATTACTGAAGAAACTTCGTCCTAACGTGATTTGTGTTATACTTTTTGATAAAAAGAGTTGAGTCTGGAATCACTGGATGACTGGAAGATTGTGGTGAAAGTGGTTGTTCCTATATAACACGAACCTTACCTGATCAAAAGTATCCGAACACCTACTTAAAATTTCAGTTACAATTCTGTCCCCTTTCCCTGTTATTGGAAATTAATATTGGGTCCATCTTTTGCATTTATGACGGTTTTAATTCTGCCGGGGAGACTTTCAGTGAGGTGTCTGAATTTCTGTGTAGAAATTACAGAGCTGAATCAGAGAAGGTAGAAACGTTCGTCGTTGGGTCTGGAGTGAAATCGAAGTTCTGAATCATCCCAAAGGTGTTCAGGTCGGGACTTTGCGCAGGCCAGTTTAATTCAGGAATGTTATTGTCCACAAACTATTGTCTGAGAGATGTAATTTATGACAGGATGCATTGTCATGCTCATACAATCACCCACTCCGAACTGGTCCTGTACCGAACGCAGCACAAAATGGTTTGAAATGTGTTCAATCCTTCCACATTTAGAGTTTTCTCAAGAGCAATAAGGGGACCACACCCTAACAGCAGAGACTCCTCCATACCTTAACACCCAACTGTTTACACTACACATGCTAGCAGGTAACATTATCCATGCATTTGCCAAACCCTAACCCTTCCGTCGTATTGCCACAGGGTATGGCGTGATTTATTACACCAAATCACGCGTTCAGTCATCCATTGGGGTCACCCTTTACACCACCCTAAGCGTCACTTAGCATTGACTACAGAAATGTTAAGCATATGACCAGTAGCTCGATATTTGTACCCCTTTCTTTTAACTTCCGTCACACAGTAATTGTGCTGGCTAGACTGCTGGTAGCTCTTGGAACTCACGCATTATTCCTTCCGCTGATTTATTGCGACGTTTTACAACCAACCTTGACAATGCAAGGCGATCCTCGTACTTCAATAAATTAGGTCTGCTTGGACGTGGTATAGTTGTGATTTATCCTTCACGTTTCCATTTCACAATCATGTCACCATCAGTCGACTCTGCAGGTTTAAGAGGGTTGAAATATCCCTAATGGATTTGTTACTCACGTGACAGCCAATGAGAGTCCTCTTTCGAAATCACTGAGCTCTTCTGACCGACCCATTCTGCTATTACTGTCTGTACAGACAATACATTAAAAAAAAAAAAATAAAAATCTTTCACTCCACAGAAGCGTATTCCACCACGGCAACTTTCCCAGCCAACTATATATATCTGAGACATAGCCTCCTATGTGTCTGCTTTGATCAAGCAGTTTGAGAGATAAATCATGTCCTATTTTCTTGTAAGAAACACAACGATATTCAAAAATGCTGAATGAATTTACAAAGTGTATTACTCATTTTACAACCAATTTAGCCATGTTGTTCTCCTCCAATCAGCAACAAATATACAAAATCATAATGTCGGTTTTTCAAGGATGGAAACATCCAAATATAAAGACAATTATCGAACCCAATTGGAAATGCTGGGAACAAAGTTGGTACATTGACTATAGTATACCACTCGAACAGGAATATTCTGTCATAATCTAGACATAATACTAGAATGAGTGCTCAGTGAGAATGGTAAGGGTACAAGTGCTCAGCATGACCAAAATAGATTTAAGTAAGAATGCCCACTAATTGTATAATGAACCCTCTACTGTATAGATAAGCAATGCGACAATGTATCTGATTTCATGTCGACATATTGTATTAGTGCTCTCCGGCTGGAGGTGGAGTGGAGTGGTGAATACCGGAGATCTCCACCTGGACCAACCTTACCTTCTCACCTTTATATTCTAACATGAGTTCTAAATATTAAAAATGGTTTTAATCTAATGGTTGCTACAAGGTGAACTAGAACCATGTACTTTACACCAGAAATAAAATTTGATTTATTGGGTCTTAAGGATGATACAATGCCAGGTAACATTTAACTTTACGTTAATCATATTTCAAAGGAAACAAGCTATACCCGACAGTTACATTCATAGATAAAAGAAAACAAAAATTGAAATTAACTATTTCAACAAAGAACAAATGAACATATTATCAAAACGGCAACACAGGCCATCATATTGACGTTAACGTTCACAATGAAAGGGGGAAACCCAGGGCGCCAGTTTAAAACAAACAAGAAGCACTGTCTTGCATTTAACACAAACCTGCAAGGTGCTAAAATTGAAATTAATCATGAAATCAGCTAGCTCAGTGATTTATTTAGGACGGTAGTAGAGTCTGTCTCAGGGCAGCTTAAGGATTCACACGTCTATCAAAAACCCACCGGAATGCGACCGTATGCTTCGTTACTTTACCATTCGTCGACGTGAAGAAATGTGCAGCAGATAATGCCACAACAGCTGCGAAACCAGGATGGTGGTTTCGCCACGTTCCACAATAACGCTCAGGCTATGGCAGGCTTGCCATATAATTTCCCGCTCTCCTGAGCAAGAAAGTACAAGTCAATATGACCGGACCCAGTCACTCATGGCTGGATGTGAGCGTGTCGGCTTCAACACGTCTGCTCGGTTGTCGGTCCGGACTGCAAGTGCCGCTTAAGATGGCCTCTTCCTTCTTCCTCGGAAAGTCGTCTCTCCACATGTAACAAACTCCCTAGAATTAGTACTGTGGACCCTTATGACTTTCACGATTGGTGCATTGAAACAAGTCCGTCGTCACGTGTTTTTATCGCGCCCTTCCATACGCTATCGCCGTTCGCGCACTTTTCGTGGCCTCGTGCCAGCGTCGGAGGGAGGGAGCAAGTTCACTGTCCCTAATGGGTTTTCCAGCGCGTGCCTGCATTGTTCGGGGTAGGCGTCTCACTGTCGCGAAGTCTCAACGACTTTGTCTGGCCCCAGACCGTTAAAATGGCAGCTTCAGCTTCCCAAACCAAATGTTACTGAACACTGAGCTTTACAGAAATTAAATTATAATAATAATGACTTTGGCTGCCTGGGTTGAATATACAATTATTACCTATGCAATATTTCTATTATCTACCATATTTTCGATCTATATATTGAATATCATAACGAAATCTGAATATTGCAAAGAAAAAATCTGAATATAAATTAATTATTTAATTATTCGTTGTGGGTGACTCTGTCACACCACAATATTATATTATATTATATTACCAAGAAACTTAAAAAGGGAGATGGAACAACTTAAGTTAGATGTTGTTGGGATTAGTGAGATTAAATGGAAGGACGCACAGGATTTCTGGTCTGGGGAACACAGGATAATTAGCACACAAGCTGTCAATGGAGTCACTGGTGTAGGATTTGTAATGAACAAGAAAGTAGGGAAACGGGTGAGTTATTATGAACATTTAGTGACAGGATTATTTTGATGAGGTTAGAAACTAAGCCCGTCCCAACCACATTAGTACAAGTATATGCCAACGTCACAGGAAGATGACGAAGAAATAGAAAAAATATACGCTGAAATTGAAGAATTAATCCAATATGTGAAAGGGGAGGAAAATCTAATAATCATGGGTGATTGGAATGCAATAGTGGGAGAAGGAAAAAGGGGAATACTGTAGGAAGTTTTGGTCTAGGAGAAAGAAATGAGCGAGGAAGCAGGTTGCTAGAATTTTGTGAAAGATATAAGCTAGTAGTGGCGAACACACTGTTTAAGAACCATGCAAGAAGAATATACACCTGGAAACGTCCTGGGGATACAGGCAGATATCAGCTAGATTATATCATGGTCAAACAGAGATTCAGGAATCAAGTTCTAGACTGTAAAGCGTACCCAGGAGCAGACATAGACTCGGACCATAATTTGATAGTAATGAAGTGCAGGCTGAAATTCAAGCGAATAAGGAAGCAGCATAAGCAGAACAGACTGGAAGTGAATAAACTGAAACAATCTAGCACAAGAGAAAAATTTGCAGAAATGGTAGACTTAGGTCTAAGAAGTAACTGTGAAAGGAGCTCAACCGAGGACGAATGGAATGCATTAAAGACCGAAATAATGAAAGCTGGCAAAGAAACATTAGGCTTTAGGGAACAAGCTGCCCGAAAACCTTGGATCACAGAAGAAATTTTGAGCTGATGGATCAGAGGAGAAGGTACAAAAATGCTCAGGATGAAGCAGGAAGAGAGCAGTACAGGCAATTTAGAAATCAAATAAATAGGAAATGCAAAATAGCAAAAGAAAAATGTGAAGAAGTAGAAAAGGAAATGGTCGTAGGAAAAGTAGATGTTGCATATAGAAAGATCAAACAGAATTTTGGAGAAATGAAGAAAAGAGGTATGAACATTAAAGCTGCCGATGGGAAACCTCTTTTAAGCTCAGAAGATAGAGCTAACCGATGGAAGGAATACATTGAGAAACTGTATGATGGGGACGACTTGAACAATAGTGTATTGGAAAAGGAAGGCGATGTCGACATTGATGACTTAGGAGATCCTGTTTTGAGGACAGAATTTAATAAAGCTCTGAATGACTTGAAAGCAAATAAGGCAGTTGGAATTGATGAGATCCCTGCAGAACTTCTTAAATCTCTAGGAGAGGAAGGAATCGAAAGATTATTCAAGCTGATATCAAAAAGTTATGAAACAGGAGAAATTCCAACTGATTTTAATAAAAATATCATCTTCACACTTCCAAAGAAAGCACAAGCCGACAAATGTGAGAATTATCGCACCATTAGTCTAACATCACATGCTTCAAAATTACTGACCAGAATAATATACAGAAGGATGGAAAGGGTAGTAGAAGAGATAGTAGGTGAAGATCAGTTTGGGTTTAGGAAAAATCGCGGTACAAGGGAAGCAATTCTGTCTTTAAGATTAATACTTGAAGGGCGGATCAAGAAAAACAAAGATACTTTTATGGCATTTGTTGATTTAGAAAAAGCTTTTGATAATGTTAGGTGGGACAAGATGTTCAAAATTTTAAAGAAGTCAGGTCTAAAGTATCGAGATAGAAGAATACTCTATAAACTATATAAGAATCAAGTGGCTATAATAAAGTAGAGAATCACGAGAGACATGCATCAGTTAAAAAGGGTGTGAGACAAGGTTGTAGTCTATCCCCGTTAATATTCAACTTGTATGTAGAAGAAGCAATGAAGAAAGTCAAAGAAAAATTTCCATGTGGCATAAGTTTTCAGGGAGAAAAAATCAGTATGCTACGATTTGCTGATGACATTGTCTTGTTAGCAGAGAGGGCTGAGGATATTGATTGAATGGCATGAACAAAATACTGAAGGAAGATTTTGGACTGAATATAAATCAAAAAAGACAAAAGTGATGAAATGTAGCAGAAATGATACCAATACTAGTGGATTAAATATAAAAATAGGATCGGATGCAATAGGAGAAGTAAGAGAATTTTGTTACTTGGGAAGCAGAATTACAACCGATGGCAGAAGCAGGAATGATGTTAAAAGCAGAATAGCATTAGCAAAAAGAGCCTTCATGAAAAAGAGAAACCTTTCAGTTTCAAATATTGATCTAGGAATTAGAAAGAACTTTTTAAAACTCATTGTGTGGAGCACAGCACTTTATGGTAGCGAAACATGGACTTTAGGAATACCGGAAATAAAGAAAATTGAAGCATTTGAAATGTGGTGCTACAGAAGAATGCTGAAAATTAAGTGGACAGACAAAGTAAGAAATGAACGAGTTTTGGAAATGATGGGTGAGAAAAGAAGTTTGTGGAAGAAGCTTACAGAACGAAGAGACAGGCTGGTAGGTCATATTTTGAGACATGCAGGATTAGTTAATTTGTTAGTGGAGGGAACAGTCGAAGGTAAGAACTGTAGAGGAAAACAGAGAATGGAATATATGAAGCAGATAATTGAGGACGTGGGCTGTAAGGGGTATGTAGAAATGAAGAGGTTAGCACAGGATAGGAAGGGATGGAGGATTGCATCAAACCAGTCGAATGACTGACGACAGCAAAAAAAAAAAAAAACCAAGAATGTAAAATAATGAACGTAGAATATGTAAAGAAACTGGAATGTAAATGATGTAAAATAAAATTTAATTAACTTGGCTGTGTATGGCTGATAATGCTGAAAGCCATTAAATAATAGTAATAAAAAAGGTGAGAGGCGGGCTGTTACATAAGCAGGTTGTTTATAATTTATTTAATTTACTACTTTATTTGTCTTACTTTATAAATTAGATTTTATTGTATTTGGATTTTACGTGCGTTAATACTGCGGACACAATGTTCTCGATTTTTACATTGACTCTTGTTTTACGTCGGGAGGTTTTGCGTCATGGCTGCTATCAACTGCGTTAGCAGTATGTTTAGGTGGTCTCTGGAATGGTCTTGTTGATTTCAGTTTCTAGGTCTATCCCAGCTGGATTGGTGGTTTTCTGGTTGCAGTCTGGTTTGCGGTGGTGCTCCGACTCCTGGTTGTCGAGGATTTTGTGCTGTATTGATGTGCCGAGTCTCCTGACTCCTCTTCTTTTCCGGTCTCAAGTCGCTGTGACTGACGGTGGCTTTTTTATTGTTATTGTTGGGTTCCCCTTTCTTGTTCTTGATGGTGGATAGTTATAGTTTTCATATGGAATATCCACAGCAGCGAGGCGCATGATGCTCGACACAGTAGCAGCAGATCGGATCTTGGCGGTCTCTTGCACATTCAGCTACCCGGTGCTCCCCTCCACATCGTAGACATCGTTCCTGGTTATTGCCACCTCCTCTTTTATATTGGCGGGTCCGCTTGTTGTGTCACCTAGCGCTCAATTCTGCATTACATAGGGATGCCCGGATAGATTTGATCAGATACTGTATATCATGTGAAAACACGAATGAATTTTTTGTTTGTTTGTTTGCTTGCTTTTTTTTAAAGTGCAAACTTGTATGGGTGCTGGGTGCGTTAGGCGATGTTTGGATTGGCTTAACACTAGAACGCCGGACGGGACTTTTTTGTCCCATGGGCGAAATTCAAAGTTTTGCTACTCCTATAGTAGGGCTGTTGGGACCTCCAAACTTTGTGACTTTTATATTTTAGAGCTAATCTTTATAATGAAACAAGAGCGAGATTGGTAGGCCTATTGGTTCGGGAGAAATAACTCGAACACCCTAGAACGCCGGTTGGGACTTTTTTGTCCCATATGGAGTTAACAGCGGTAATGCGTATAATTAGTTCGAAGCTGACAAAATATACAAGTGTGTTTATTTGCCTTCGTTATGAATCCACCCTCCCCCTCCCACCACCGCCGGTCACAGCGGTAGCGATGCATTTTTTCGATGAGCAGTTGTTTCCCTCGAAGGCGCGGTGTCCGTTCACTCAGTTTATGGCATCCAAACCTGACAAATATGGCCAGAAGTACTGGATGGCCGTTGATAAAGAGTCGAAATATGTGGTCAATGCGTTTCCGTACCTAGGCAAGAATGAAGCCCGTCCTTCGGATGACAGGCTAGGTGATTTTGTTGTGAAGAAACTTGTCAAACCGTACTTGAACAAAGGGAGAAATGTCACTTGTGACAACTTTTTCACCTCTTTGCGCCTAACTGAAGATCTAAAATCCAAAAACACTAGCCTTGTTGGCACTGTCAACAAAGCAAGGAGAGAAATACCAGGTTGCATGAAGAAAGCTCGCGAGGAACTGTACTCCACCAAAGCCTTTGCCAAAGACGATGTAACGCTAACGGTTTATCAGGGAAAAACGAACAAAAATGTGATCGTAATGAGCTCAATGCACTCGGACGTTACGATTGAACAAGGTGTAAAGTCGAAACCTGAAACTGTATCATTTTACAACTTGTCTAAGTATGGTGTTGATGTAGTTGATCAGATGGCCAGGAAGTATTCTGTGAAAGCTAGTAGTAGGAGGTGGCCAGTTCACTCCTGGTACAATGTACTAGATTTAGCTGGTATCAATGCATGGATTCTCTACAAAACTCTTACCAAAGAAAAAATTTCTAGGCGAGATTTTCTGTTGCAACTGGGTGAGGAACTGATCAAAGCGAACTCTGACATACGTGGAGCACCAGTCGCACCTGATATGAATTGGTCAGGTACTGGAGGGCAGCGTCGACGTTGCCAGGTGAAGTTGGGCTGTAAAGAAGGTAAGAGCGCGTACAGTTGCAACACTTGCCAAAGACCAGTCTGCAAAAAATGCACTGGCGGTGTGTCCTACATCTGCTCGTCCTGCAAGCCAGAATCGGACGAAGACATGTAAACTGTTAGTTCAGTTGTAAAGTGCCGCTATTGATTTTACCATGATTTTCTTTTGTTGAACCGTTACCTCGGAATATTCTTTGCTAATTGAAGAGTTCTTCTGTTTACGACTGTAAAGGAAACAAATAATTCCAGAAAAACTTATCATTAGAGAAATGAATACAAGTAAAATCTAAAAATAGTGCTTACTTACCTTTCAAATTGTTTTCTTCCAGTAGCCATAAGTTTTCAATTTTTAGCACTGGAAAAGTGTGATTTTATACCTTTGATTGTATCTGATTTATGACATACGTTCGAGTTTCCTGTTTTGACATTACTTAGGTTTGTAAACATCAAACGTTGAATTTTGTGTCTTACCCGGGCAAATCGGTACTCGCCTTCACTGTGTGTTCATTCCACAGCTTTTTTTCAGTGTACTGTAATAATAGCCTTATAGATGATAATAAACACCGCTTTAAATCTTTTTTTATCCTTTTTATTATAACTACAGCCCTAAAAGCCAAAATATTTCAGAAAAATACGCATTATAGCCTAATTTCTCATATGGGACAAAAAAGTCCCATCCGGCGTTCGAGGGTGTTCGCCAAGTCCCGGCGTTCTAGTGTAAATCTATGAGTTTTCCCTCGCACTTTGCGACATGCTATATAGTGTCGCGGGTGTGATATGCGCATTGGACGCTTTTTGGATGGGTAAAATCTTATGAGTTCGCGTCACCAACATGATAATGTCAACAGTATATCTGTAGCTTTAAGTGTGTAGTATTGCACTTGGACAGCAGTGAAAGTATAGATTATACTTGTATCAAATATATATATATATATATATATATATATATATTATATATTATTATTATCTGCAATTGGACACTGTCAGATCACACAAATCCTTAACGATTCAGTTTTCTGATTTTCCATATAGCTCTCATTTTTTCTCCGTGGATTCTCTTCCTTTCTTCAGTCCACTTCGTCCCCGGTCTCTTAATGACTTCATTCTCTGCCGGTACTTCCCACTTGTTAATTTTTCTTTGTATGTTTGTCTATCTACGATTTCTGATGAGTTTATGGGGCTTTTTCCATGTCTTTTTGATCTCCTGGACCAGGGCATAGTTTTTTAGCTGTTCTATATACGTCACAATTTATGAATCAGTCTTGTTGCTGGAAGTCTGTGGATATGTCCATAAAATCTTAATCTTCGTTTCCTGATGTCTGCCGCGAGGTTTGACAGTGTTACTGTTGTCTTTCGAGATTTAAGTCTATATCCGACATCTGTTTTTTCTGGGCCAAGAATCTTTCTTATAATTTTGCGTTCTTCTTTCAAAATGCTTTCTCGTTGGTCACCTTTCCTGTGTAGTGTTAAAGTTTCGCTGGCGTACAGGGCTTCAGGTTTGATAACTGTGTTGTAATGTCCGACTTTTGTATATATGGACAAACATTTTTTTATTGATATGTTGTAGGTTCTACCGTAGGCTCTTCTAAGTTTTTGCATGCGAACTTTCTGTGCTATTTTCTCTCCTCCTGTGGGTTCGATAATTTCTCCCAGATACTTGAAATATGGGACTCTCTCAATTTGTCCATATTTTGTGACCAGATTTTGAGTGTGGAGTTTTGAACAGATGAATTTGGTTTTTGGAATGATATTTGTAAGCCTACTGTTTCAGTGCATTCTTTGAGAGTTTCTATCTGTTTGATTGCTGTGTTTTCATCATCTGCTAGTATGGCCAAATCACCTAATCAAATAAATAAATATATATATATATATATATATATATAATATATATATATATATATTGCAGTGGTATTTATATAAACACACAGTTTTTGCCCGATTTTGTTGGGACTTTGCATACGTATACTTTAAAACAAATAGAAAAATACGTTTACGTTTGATTTATGAAAATCGGAACCCTCTCCTCCTTCTCCCCTGATCATAATTTCAATGTTGTTCATACAAATCCACAGTTTTTATTCGATTTTGATAGCACTTAGCATACGTATACAGCAAAACCACGCAGTCTCACAGTTGTTAAGGCGCTTACTTCCGAAAGTTCTCTTTTCTGTCACGGGTTCAAATCCCGTGGAGAGCAGAAATTTTGGGAGTTTTATATGATTATATGAGCTATGCCGGGATGTTCTGTAGATCTCACTCCACGTTAAACTGTACGCCCCTGAGGAAAGGAATTGGCCTCTGATACAATAGCTTGGTGCATCTCCTTCGGGAAAATCTACCAACTTTCTGGTGGCGGAATAAGTTAGATTTTTAGTTTCTGGTTCTTAATTCTTCAGTGCACGTTGGGCGATTTTTCGGATGGGTAAAAATCTTATGAGTTCGCGTCACCTGACATGCTAATGTTAAGAGTATATCTATAGTCGTCTGGTGGCCCAGTAGTTAGAGCTGTACTGACTGGGAAAAGAATGGTCCTCCGCTCTAAATCCCTGTCTCGGCGGGGATTTTCATAAACCCTTAACCCGACCTTCACCTCTGGCACAGCTTCCTGTGTAATGTGAAGTATAAACAAGAACACTTCCATGATTCGAATTCCATGTTAAAACTGTGGGTCCTCTGTAGCTGGTAACACTACCGGCTAGGTTAAGGCGGCTAAGACAGGGGCGAATGACGCAGCCAATAGAAACCCTGTCACTCAGGTCATTACGACCACACGGAAATTATTATTAATTAGTTATCTGTAGCTATGAGTATGCCTTTTTTTAGAGAAGACAAATCTGTGTTGGCCATGGAATAGAGGAACCAATGTATTGAATTGAACCCTTGATGCGTGGTGTAACATATTTAAGCGATTTTTTTTAAACTCTCTGTACAGAGTTTATTTGCAGATTTCCGGTGTTCTGTTTGGAGAATTGGTGACGGCCCACTCGTCTTCCTCTCTCAATAAAACCTGCAGCCCTGCGGCGCGGCGGCCGGAACGCTCAGGATTCATCGGTGGTAAGCCCCCTCAGATCGAAAATTGGCAGCTCTGGTTCGGTCGTTTTTGCCTGCCTGGTGGCAGAGAACAACGGGAGAGCTGTCAAACACAGTGCTAGCAGTGGCCCAACAACCAAAAACTCAACATAGCAGTATTTTCAGTATATTCGAACATACCAAGTGAATCGTTACGTTGCTTCAGGAATATTGGTGAATGGCAAAAGATTAAAGGCGAAAGGGTGTTATGGCTCTCCGGGGTGGTGGGGGGGGGGGGAACTTAAAACATGTTTATATTTTCAAATTTTCTATAGACAATGTTCAATAAAAATTTCATAGACCGTCGATTTTTTTATTTTTTTTTTAAGTATGGCGTTTCGGTTGCTTCCTCTGCTATTGTCGTCAGGTGATAACCATCAGTTTTTCGATTGACTGATGACGATAACCGAACGTGGCGGGTGAGTGGTAACGCTGTGGATTAGCATTAGGGGGACGCCGGTTCGAATCCCCATAGTGGCATCCAAATTTGGGTTTACCATGGTTTCCCAAATCACTCCAGGCGAATGCCAGGATACTTCCTTTTAAATGCCATGGCCGAACTCCTTCCCGTTCGTTGGCCCAGTCCTTTCTCGCTTCTATTAACGTCGACGAAGCGTAAAGCAGCAAGGAAAAATAATAATGGCAGCAATATTAAGTGTCGAAGCGTAGTACCTAGAGAGCAAAATTCGATGGTCATTATCATTATAAGCCAGTTCAATCATTTTCTGGTGTGGCCTCTTAAAGTCATGATTTCCAGATATAACTTGAGCAGTCTTTCCAAGTTGCACGATCTTGGGCGATGCTCTCCGACAACCCTGCGTATGTCCTTATCCCTGGTGCTCTCGATCTGGGGTGATTTCTTGGAATCCAATCTAACAGTGTTTTTGTCCACCTCTGGTCATTTCTCCGTGCAATATGGTCGGCCCATTGCCACTTCAGGGATGCTATCTTCTCAAGATGTCTTTGTAACTGACCTAATGTCTGTTGCTCTTTTCTTGTCTTTTCTAGTAAAACCTAGCATTGACCTTTCCATAGCTCTTTGTGCAGTCCTTAGTTTACATTTTGTAAATTCACTTAGAGTTCAGGTCTGACAGCCGTATGTCAGTATAGGAAAAATGCACTGGTAATTGTCTATTTGCTTTCGATTTGTGGGCATTTTAGATTTCAGGATGGTATACTCCCTAAAATTTTTAACTAGTAACACGACATGAGTCATACAGATTTCGTATTTCCATGGTTTGTAGCATTTTTCATGATTTATCACGCACTTAGAATTTTTCACTTTTGTGATAAACGTCACACCTAATCATCTATTCTTAGATTTAGAGGAATTAATTATTTAATACAATTTTCTACAATGCTTTTTAATGATTTTCATTTTGTGGTGTACCACCTGATCATTTTGGAATGATGCCCACTAGAATGGTTAACTTAATCATTTTGTTCGCCTGCCTTGTTTGCTTTATTTTTCTCAGAAATAATGGGCGACGTAGTGAATAATTCATTTTAAAATAACCCCTTTTACATAATCATTGGATATAATGAAATATAATGACTGGAAGGGATGATGTATCTTTTAATTAATTAAAATACCAATTATTTTGTAACTGATTCAAATAGACTTAATATACTTTGATTTAAGCTTCAGGAGAATTTTACATAGCGTTGTTATGAAGAGGAAATAATGCGTTAATTCATTTAAAAGAGATGAAACAAAATAATGCTAAATGAAAATAATATAAAAACCACAACTGGCAGAACATGAGATTCTCTCATCTGTTATGAATCAGCAAGGCGTTAACGGGTAATTTTCGGTTTTGGGAGTGAGGCGGGTAGATTAATAAGTCGAAGGTATTACCTCTTCGGTGTCTTCCGTAATCGGGTTGAATCTGATGTTGCTTCCTACACTGTGCTAACTGCATATGGAAATCTTGTCTCAAATACGGACAGAAATACTCTGATATGTTACTCTGGTTGAGAAAATACTCCCTAAGCACTACTGCAAATGCTCACCACAACTTTTAGACAGTGTTTTATGTTGAAGCTCATTCTGATTCTGTATCAGAAGTTACAGTCAGAATGTCACCACTTACGTCGTGTCGCAGCAGGTTTGCTCACCAGTATAGCGTCTTCGCTGCATTTCCGTCCTCATTTGCCGAAAAAGGAACAAGTTTTAACAATAATTAACAATAATATAGTTCTGTCTTCCCACATGTTATTCAAAAACCCGTACGCTCATGACTACATTCCTAATATCGTCTAATAGTTGGTTTCTGTCACATGCAAGAAGGTTGCTCCGAAAAGAACTCCGCTTTCTCGCCATTGAAATGTTTAACTGTGTCTCTTCCATTTCAAAGATATCGACTCTGCCAACAATACTTCGCAGATTGTCCAGAGGTTTTCACAAATGCTGAATACGCCCTTAACAACTTGGGTCCTGTAAGTCATGGTTATAATTTCTGCAGATGTCGGGTGTCGCATTTTTGCCGAGACTACATTATCTCGAGCTCAACTATTTGCAAACGTGACTTTAATAAATTCACTTATTTAATGTATCCGTTACAGACTTATACAAGTTTGAACACAAAAGGATTGAGGAGGAAATGTGAGAAATGCCGTTAACTGTAGTAATATTAAGAGATGCAGTTGCTAGCTACGTAAAAATTGGCAAAATAAATTTTTCAATATTAAAAGTGGGAACTTTTATTTTCATATATTTTTAGCGCCACCCTGCCCCCACCCAGCCTATGCTGTAGAATACCCACAAAGCGATACATTCCACTATCTGCCTCCTCCGTGTCCAATCTTTTTTGCCTTCTACTCAATCTGGTGAAGTCGCCGAGTTCGACATCTTCCACACGATCTTTGTACTTCCTCTTTTCCCTGTGTATAATTACGCGGATTGTCTACCTGTCACCAGACAATACGATCACAGAGCTGTAGGATTCCCTAGTAGCATTTGCCCTATTTTTCGTTCTTCTAAAAGGTGTTAGATCTTTCTCCTCCCATGGCATTCAAGTAATCTTCTATACGCCTACATCTCGGAAGCATGTATTGTTGTACAGTAGTTGATTCCATTTCGATTCGTGCAAATGTCGTTTTGTACTGAATTCGTAAGTATTT
>CM061919.1:235184675-235235262 GCA_031002005.1 Vandiemenella viatica | reverse complement strand
CAGATACTTGAAATATGGGACTCTCTCAATTTGTCCATATTTTGTGACCAGATTTGAGTGTGGAGTTTTGAACAGATGAATTTGGTTTTTTGGAATGATATTTGTAAGCCTACTGTTTCAGTGCATTCTTTGAGAGTTTCTATCTGTTTGATTGCTGTGGTTTCATCATCTGCTAGTATGGCCAAATCATCTAATCATATATATATATATATTTCCAGTGGTATTTATATAAACACACAGTTTTTGTCCGATTTTGTTGGAACTTTGCATACGTATACTTTAAAACAAATAGAAAAATACCGTTTACGTTTGATTTATGAAAATCGTGAACCCTCTCCTCCCTTCTCCCCTGATCATAATTTCAATGTTGTTCATACAAATCCACAGTTTTTTATTCGATTTTGATAGCACTTAGCATACGTATACAGCAAAAACCACGCAGTCTCACAGTTGTTAAGGCGCTTACCTTCCGAAAGTCTCTCTTTTCTGTCACGGGGTTCAAATCCCGTGGAGAGCAGAAATTTTGGGAGTTTTATATGATTATATGAGCTATGCCGGGATGTTCTGTAGATCTCACTCCACGTTAAACTGTACGCCCCTGAGGAAAGGAATTGGCCTCTGATACAATAGCTTGGTGCATCTCCTTCGGGAAAATCTACCAACTTTCTGGTGGCGGAATAAGTTAGATTTTTAGTTTCTGGTTCTTAATTCTTCAGGCACGTTGGGCGATTTTTCGATGGGTAAAATCTTATGAGTTCGTGTCACCGACATGCTAATGTTAAGAGTATATCTATAGCCGTCTGGTGGCCCCAGTAGTTAGGCTGTCTGACTGGGGAAAGAATTGTCTCCGCTCTAAATCCCTGTCTCGGCGGGGATTTTTCATAAACCCTTAACCCGACCTTCACCTCTGGCACAGCTTCCTGTGTAATGTGAAGTATAACAGAACACTTCCATGATTCGAATTCCATGTTAAACTGTGGGTCCTCTGTAGCTGGTAACACTACCGGGCTAGGTTAAGGCGGCTAAGACAGGGGCGGAATGCGCAGCCAATAGAAACCCTGTCATCAGGTCATTACGACCACATGGAATTATTATTAATTAGTTTATCTGTAGCTATGAGTATGCCTTTTTTAGAAGAAAAATCTGTGTTGGCCATGGAATAGAGGAACCAATGTATTGACTTGAACCCTTGATGCGTGGTGTAACAATATTTAAGCGATTTTTTTTTTTTTAACTCTCTGTACAGAGTTATTTGCAGATTTCCGGAGTTCTGTTTGGAGAATTGGTGACGGCCCAACTTGTCTTCCTCTCTCAATAAAACCTGCAGCCCTGCGGCGGCCGGAACGCTCAGGAATTCATCGGTGGTGAGCCCACCTCAGATGAAATTGGCAGCTGTGGCTCGGTCGTTTTGCCTGCCTGGTGGCAGAGAACAACGGGAGAGCTGTCAAACACTGTGCTAGCAGTGGCCCAACAACCAAAAACTCAACATAGCAGTATTTTCAGTATATTCGAACATACCAAGTGAATCGTTACGTTGCTTCAGGAATATGGGTGAATGGCAAAAGATTAAAGGCGAAAGGGTGTTATGGCTCTCCTGGGGGGAGGGGGGGAACTTAAAACGTGTTTATATTTTCAAATTTCCATAGACAATGTTTCAATAAAAATTTCATAGACCGTCGAAAGTTGTTTTTTTTTTTTTAAGTATGGCGTTTCGGTTGCTTCCTCTGCTATTGTCGTCAGGTGATAACCATCAGTTTTTCGATTGACTGATGACGATAACCGAACGTGGCGGGTGAGTGGTAACGCTGTGGATTAGCATTAGGGGGGACGCCGGTTCGAATCCCCATAGTGGCATCCAAATTTGGGTTTACCATGGTTTCCCAAATCACTCCAGGCGAATGCCAGGATACTTCCTTTTAAATGCCATGGCCGAACTCCTTCCCGTTCGTTGGCCCAGTCCTTTCTCGCTTCTATTAACGTCGACGAAGCGTAAAGCAGCAAGGAAAAATAATAATGGCAGCAATATTAAGTGTCGAAGCGTAGTACCTAGAGAGCAAAATTCGATGGTCATTATCATTATAAGCCAGTTCAATCATTTTCTGGTGTGGCCTCTTAAAGTCATGATTTCCAGATATAACTTGAGCAGTCTTCTCCAAGATGCACGATCTTGGGCGATGCTCTCCGACAACCCTGCGTATGTGATTATCCCTGGTGCTCTCGATCTGGGGTGATCTCTTCGAATCCAATCTAACATTGTTTTTGTCCACCTCTGGTCATTTCTCCGTGCAATATGGTCGGCCCATTGCCACTTCAGGGATGCTGTCTTCTCCAAGATGTCTGTGACCTTTGTAACTGACCTAATGTCTGTTGCTCTTTTCTTGTCTTTTCTAGTAAAACCTAGCATTGACCTTTCCATAGCTCTTTGTGCAGTCCTTAGTTTACATTTTGTAAATTCACTTAAAGTTCAGGTCTCACAGCCGTATGTCAGTACAGGAAAAATGCACTGGTAATTGTCTATTTGCTTTCGATTTGTGGGCATTTTAGATTTCAGGATGGTATACTCCCTAAAATTTTTAACTAGTAACACGACATGAGTCATACAGATTTCGTGTTTCCATGGTTTGTAGCATTTTTCATGATTTATCACGAACTTTTGTGAATAAACGTCACACCTAATTTTCTATTCTTAGATTTAGAGGAATTAATGATTTAATACAATTTTCTACAATGCTTTTTAATGATTTTCATTTTGTGGTGTACCACCTGATCATTTTGGAATGATGCCCACTAGAATGGTTCTTTATTAACTTAATCATTTTGCTCGCCTGCCTTGTTTGCTTTATTTTTCTCAGAAATAATGGGCGACGTGGTAAATAATTCATTTTAAAATAACCCATTTTACATAATTATTGGATATACTGAAATATAATTACTGGAAGGGATGATGTATCTTTTAATTAATTAAAATACCAATTATTTTTTGACTGATTCAAAGAGACTTAATAAACTTTGATTTAAACTTCAGGAGAATTTTACATAGCGTTGTTATGAAGAGGAAATAATGCGTTAATTCATTTAAAAGAGATGAAACAAAATAATGCTAAATGAAAATATTATAAAAACCACAACTGGCAGAACATGTTCTCTCATCTGTTATGAATCAGCAAGCCGTTAACGGGTAATTTTCGGTTTTTGGATTGAGGCGGGTGGATTAATAAGTCGAAGGTATTACCACTTCGGTGTCTTCCGTAATCGGGTTGAATTTGATGTTGCTTCCTACCACGTGGCCCGCTGGCACGTCACTTGCCACACTTCTAACTGCATATGGAAATCTTGTCTCAAATACTCTGATATGTTACTCTGGTTGAGAAAATACTCCCTAAGCACTACTGCAAATGCTCACCACAACTTTTAGACAGTGTTTTATGTTGAAGCTCATTCTGATTCTGTATCAGAAGTTACAGTCAGAATGTCACCACTTACGTCGTGTCGTAGCAGGTTTCCTCAACAGTCTCCTGTCTTCGCTGCATTTCCGTCCTCATTTGCCGAAAAAGGAACAAGTTTTAACAATAATTAATAATAATACAGTTCTGTCTTCCCACATGTTATTCAAAAACCCGTACGCTCATGACTACATTCCTAATATCGTCCTAATGGTTGGTTTCTGTCACATGCAAGAAGGTTGCTCCGAAAAGAACTCCGCTTTCTCGCCATTGAAATGTTTAACTGTGTCTCTTCCATTTCAAAGATATCGACTCTGCCAACAATACTTCGCAGATTGTCCAGAGTGTTTTCTTTCACAAATGCTGAATACGCCCTTAACAACTTGGGTCCTATTCACACTGTAAGTCATGGTTATAATTTATGCAGATGTCGGGTGTCGCATTTTTCCCGAGACTACATGTACTATCTCGAGCTCAAGTATTTGCAAACATGACATTAATAAATTCACTTATTTAATGTATCCGTTACAGACTTATACAAATTTGAACACAAAAGGATTGAGGAGGAAATGTGAGAAATGCCGTTAACTGTAGTAATATTAAGAGATGCAGTTGCTAGCTACGTAAAAAATTGGCAAAATAAATTTTTCAATATTAAAAGTGGGAACTTTTATTTTCATATATTTTTAGCGCCACCCTGCCCCCACCCAGCCTATGCTGTAGAATACCCACAAAGCGATACATTCCACTATCTGCCTCCTCCGTGTCTAATCTTCTTTGCCTTCTACTCAATCTGGTGAAGTCGCCGAGTTCGACATCTTCCACACGATCTTTGTACTTCCTCTTTTCCCTGTGTAATAATTACGCGGATTGTCTACCTGTCACTAGACAACACGATCACAGAGCTGTAGGATTCCCTAGTAGCATTTGCCCTATTTTTCGTTCTTCTAAAAGGTGTTAGATCTTTCTCCTCCCATGGCATTCCAAGTAATCTTCTATACGCCTACATCTCGGAAGCATGTATTGTTGTACAGTAGTTGATTCCATTTCGATTCGTGCAAATGTCGTTTTGTACTGAATTCGTAAGTATTTTGTTACTTCGAACCAAACTGATAGTTCACGCTATAGCTGTGCGATTTCGAAACATTGTCCTGGCTGAAATTTTTATAGGCACTTTTCATGACCTTTACCTCAGGCTGAACTTGCTTTATGTATGTGAAATACGATCCACCCTTTTAATTCTACATCTAAACCATTATTCTAGGGTCTAGCCTTAACTGAGGTAGAATTATCGGCAATTTGAAAATGTGCCACTAAATCATTAAGAAATATTTTTGAAAAAACAGTAATACATTTTGGATATTAAAACGTCACTTCTGCTGAGTTGTGTTATTTATGACATGTTACGTTGGGGCGCTTTTCTTACGCCAGACTGAGATTAGTATCTTTAGAAATGATACGAATCACTACCATGGAGGAAGTAATATAAGGAGACGACGCAAGGGACCTTCACCACGTACTGGAGTGAAACCGGGTGGAGAAAAGTGGGGTGGGGATGCTGCCATATTGCTTGGCCGTAGAAACACGAGGAATAGGCACAAAAACCTCAAGGAAATCATAAGACAACCGTGGAACCACAATTTGGTGATAGATTATTATGTAACTCGACGAGACAGATCAAAAATGAAGAATAAATTTTTTTGATATCGTGCTTAGTTCTCGAGATATACTGTCTCAAAAGAGTGGAGTTTCTGGTTGAAATTCAGAAGAAACGTTTTCCCAAAGTCAAATTTGATGATAGATTCTTATGTAACACGACGATACAAATCGAAAATAAAGAATAATTTTTTTCGATATCTCGCTTAATTCGCGAGATATACTGCCACAAAAGTGAGGTTGTGAGGGGATTCAACGATAACCGTGCTGCCGCAATTTGATGAAGAATTCTTATGTAACTCGATAAGACAAACTAAAAGTAAAGAATAACATTTTTTGATATCTTGCTTAGTTCTCGAGATATTGTACTTTAAAACTGACGTGGTTAGGTTGAAATGCGGCCTGGACCAGAATAAAACTTTCGCCATATCCAAATTTGATGATGAACTCGCACGCAACTTAACAAGACAAATCAAAAATAAAGAATAAATTATTTTGATATTTCGCTTACTCCAGATATTGTACCTCAAATGTGAGGAGGTTAGGGTGAGATCTGGCCTGGACCAGAAAAAAAAACACCGAAACCACCATATCTACATAGTGAAAAATGCAACATAGGTGTTTTATTTACTTCCTAGAGATTTTTGTTAGGTTGAAATACGGCCTGGAAAAAAAAGTCACCAAAATTAAAAGGAACTATACCTATAACTGATTTTTATCATGCTATATCTCGACAACCATGCGAGATATCAAAAAAAATATTATTTATTTTCCATTTGTTTCGTTGAGTTCTATAAGAATTCATTGTACAGATTGTTGCGCCCGGTTATGATAGAACTGCCGGTTATGATGCAGACTGGACCATAATATTTTGCTGCACATGAGGATTGTGTGTTTTATTTTTACTAATCCTTGTGGTTAGGTTGAAACGCGGCATGGACCGGAATAAAAACGTCACCAAAATCTGAAATTTTTAAAATAGCCCAAGGTAATGTTTAGAACTTTTTTTTTAAAAAAAAATGATCACTTCAAAAGACTTCATAGTTTCTGAGCTTAATTAGAAGATATTGTACTGATAGTGGCCTATATAATTTTACTAGCAAAATCAGTGCATTCATAATTCATAAGCTAACAACTAATAATAAATAAATCGTTTGTTCTCTTCTGGTACACACCGCATTTCAACCTACGAATATTTCCATTAATAGCTATTGCGGCTGCAAAATCAAACTATGTAGACACACCTAAACACATGAAATGCATCGCGAACTACATTTCGGGCAACAGCGTTTATTTAATTACGTTTAGTTCGCACAGCACAAATTATCACAATTAATTTCATAGTACACTTTCAATGTGAACTGAAACTTGATTAAAGCCTGCAGAATACCATATTCACTGTGTCGCGATGTAAACTTGACCTGCTCAAATTAAATTTTCAACACTTGTCTACAATAAGGCTAGCTTTTCAGGTACAAAGTAGTAACATATGCTAATTTTCTACACTACACTAATTTGAGAACGACATGATCCTATTGAGAGCAATGAATAAAGCGATAGATCCTAATGTTGCAGTTACCTATCAGATACTTCAAGAACGATAATTACAATGTAACTTACTTATGAAACGCTATTCCAGGTTGTTTCCTATCTTATCTGTTTTTGCAACCATATGCAACATAACTTGGCATTATAGAAAACTTTAGAATATTAGAAAATGAAATATTCTCAGCAGCTGGCACAGTGCAAACAGCCCAATTTTTGGGGGGGGATCCCTATGGCCGCCACGCATGCGCAGTAGGAGCGCAGATTTTTCATGAGGTTTCACGGATTTAGCGTTATTTCGTCTCCATATATTCCTTCCTCCATGATCACTACATGCTTGAAATGCTAATCTTTTCGATTGTAACTTGAACCATTTGGAGCTCTGGCCAGAAATTCTGAAATTCAAAGAAGTTTATACTATTAGTGTCCATTAAGCAATGTTAAATTTTTATTGTAGGGGTCTATATTTCTTCTAATTCCTTGTTGAGATACAGGATTGAGTAGGAAGTAAAAGAAAAATGTGCCATAAGTGCTCAAGGTAAACTCATAGTGTGCTGCGACTTTCTAAATACAAAATACTGGTTGCAGAATTTAGATTAAATATAAACCAAAGTGGGAGAAAAGCTATTAAACGTAACTGAAATAATAGCAATAACAGAAGAGTAAATATAAAAATGGGTTCAAATCCAGAAAACGTTAGTGAATTATGGTTTTAATAAGTAAAATGAACTATGTCAGAACGTGAATAAGTCTAGCGAAAAGAGGCTCCTTCAAGAATTGATATCTTGTAGTTTCAAATATTGACCTAGCACTCAGAAAGAGGTTCCAAAAACTATATTTTAGCAGCACAGCACTATAGGAAAGTGATGCATTGACTTTAGAAATGTATTATATTAATGATAGTGTTGTTGTGTTGTGTGCGAAGTAATTTGAGGTCAAACCCTGCATTCACGTAGGTAATTGCGAAAGACACACATAAAGCCATAATCATGATGTTCAAAATGTCAAACTCGAAGTTTTAATCAGGAAGCAGTGTTCTTCCACTAGTCTAGAACAAAAGTCATTCAACATGCTCGGTCCGATGGGCTGATTTTTAACGCTTAGAACGTATCGTTTCTGTAAATGTAGTGAACCTTATTTTAAATACTGGAAACCACGCTATTCGCGATTAAATACTCGCAGCTTAAATACGGAATTAATTGCACAAATAAAATACCACAAGTCTGTTAAGAAATGGAAATATGGAATTTATTATTGTTTACTATCAGACATTTAAAGTAGTTTGAAGTGGTTATGAAGGAGTATTTAAAAAGTCATGCTGCCGAAAGTGTTTCTTGCAATTAGTGTAGTAAAGAACCTATGCAGTAGATACCACATTAACTACAAAGACCTACTGATGACACTTTAAACTAGGGCTGTTGATATTTTAAAAAATATCGGATTTTCGATATATCGATATTTAAAAAAATATTTATATCGGATTCGATATATCGAAGAAAAAGTATCGATATATCGACCCTATTATATAAAAACAACTAGCTGACCCGGTCACGCATTGCTGTGACTTAGTAATTATAGTTTGTTGGATTAATGTTATTCTAAACTTCCTAAAGTAGTCAAATTAATATTCACTAATAAAAACAAAAACATTTTAGTCGATTTGGAAATTCAAATGTAATTGGTAAAGAGTTACGGAGAGTTGAAATTAAGGACAAACGATCATAAAAAAAATTTAATTTACATTTTATTACAAATTACTTAATTGATAACATATGAAAAATTAATATTTATAAAAATAAATAAATAAATTATTTTTATTTATTTATATAAATTGAGATTTCAGTTTTATAAATGAGAACTATGAAGTTGATTTTTAATCAATTTTAAAATTTATTTTCATTATTTTAAATTTTTAAAATTCATAATTTTAATTTATCTAAGCGCTAATTGATGCCCAATATTTTCACGTGAGCAGGCGATATATAGTTGCCCACGGGAGAAACACGTATTTTCCAAATCCAAGCCGCAAACGGACATTGTTTGGTCTTGTGACTTATTTATTATCACAGCGAAAGTCAAACGAATCGGAAATTGAAGCCTTTTAAATGGTATTGGAGATTCTGACGGTATCATTGGAATATGTGGCAACAGGACGATTTCTCCTTTAAACATTCTGCTCAAAAAAGTTGCTTCAAGAACTTTTCCAGTCATCCTTTTGATGACCAAATGTGTACCGTTGCAAAATCTAGGTGGATTCAAATTACGAAGAAGAATAATAGGTGAACTAATCTTTAACCGGAGATTGTATGGCGGCATTCCTGTATCCAAAGAGTTTAAAAACTCGTTTGGAAAATATACGGCTTCATTTTCATCTATAATAGTGTCTATTGATTTAAAAGACTTCAGATCACCTGGCAACAACTGTTGTATCTGGAAGTTAATTTCGTTGACATCAACATTTTTTGCTGCCAAAATAGCACGATTACTGATCCAATTATGATCTAAGTAATTATTTGATATATCTAGGAACACACGCTGAGTTAGTCAATTTTTGAGTGAACAACAGTGCAGAATTTGTCTGGCAATGCTTTATTAATCATTATACATCTCTGTTGTGAAATCTAGATTTTGACATTGGTTTGTTTGTTTAACTCGGTGTAGTATATCTTCAGTCATACTGTTTTTATATTTTTCCCACAAAGTCGATGATTGTGTTGGTTAACATGTTGTCAGAGTAATTACAAACAGTTTGACGAATACTATTCGGCTTGGATGTGAACGCTGCATCAGCAAGTGTCAGGTCCCAATGATTCTCGTCCACCAGCAACTGCAACTCGCGACATGCATCTTGACATGTATTGAACACTCGACAATTAACTGTTCGTAAAAATTCGAAAGAAGCTGGTCCGGGAACATTCACCAATAACAATCGCAGAAAGAAACATTCACGTTGTTTTGGATGGACTGTGTAAAGTCGTCCTAATGTCTTGGCTTTGAATATGCCTGCGATCGAAGGATGTGGTTCTCCTTGTTTACGTGGCTCCCATTTTTTACCTAATTTGTTCCATGAAAAATAGCTTGGAACATCGGTATATAATAACGTTTTTGCGAATTGGCGGAACACATCAGATTTTTGACACAATGTGAAAAATTCAGTTTGTTGTTTGTTTTTTTTTTTGTTTTTTTTTTTTTGTTTTTTTTTTTGGTGGCTCAAGTACTCATTGGAAAATATTTTCTTCGGTGAAATATACACGTTAACCGTTTTCAAGATGTATTGCAAGATGCTGGATAGAAGGATCTCTTTCATGGATGCGAAAACTAAAAATATGCCAGATAGTTTCGTTGCTGCTGATGTATCTACCTATTTGGTATCGTGTTTTATCGTCATTTTTATTTACATTTTGAACTTCAAATATGGCCAAATTACTGCCTTTATTAACATATTTGCAAAATTACTTAATGGATTTTACAGAACTGCAAAACTTGGCATTAGTATGAGCATTATACGTTTTTGAAAGCAATGGTGAGTATGGTACCACGCACTGATTAGCAATTTCAACTTAGTTTCTAGAATTTGACATTAGCATTGAAAATGTTTGGCCACCATTCTCAGAGTTTCTGCGGCGATATAAAGGATAACCGTCGATATCCGTAATAGTATCATTCGTATATTCCTTTGGGAAACGCTTCTTACATTTTCCACCGTCCATGCATGGCGATGTCATGTTAAAAGAACCGCACGGTCCGTGGATCATGTGACTGGTAACACTATCAAACAATTCTTGATCAATTAATGGGTCCGGAATTTCGGCTGATTTTAACATCAAGCCAAATCAAAATGTGAGAATGAGGCAAACCTCGCTTTGCCACTCAATCAAATACAGATAGCAACGTGTGTTACCAAAAACAGAATGTTTTACGATTAAATCAATCAATGATTTTAATTTTTGTTTGAACACACGTGCCATGACATCATGACGATGCATTGATTGTTGGCGTGGAAATAGCAAAGTTTGTATTTCTTCCCAATTCGGATTACATGTAATTATAATAAAAAAATCTGGACGACCATAATGACGTACGTAAGTCATCGCATCATGTATATATTCCTGCATGTTCCGTGGACCGCCGATGTAGCTTGAAGGTAAAATAAATGCATTACCGATATCATTGGCGTTTAAATTTTCATAAATATTGCCGATAACAGCATCTTGTAAGTGGATGCATTCCTCCGATCGTAATTTAGCCTGGTTGTATCGAATAAATCGCAAATGCTCGTTTTCAATCCTGGCGTACATATCCACGACGTATTGATGGTACAGTTGACGATATCGAAGGATGTAGTTATCCTAATTACGTCTAATCATCAATAGGGGGGCCTAGTACATCATTGAAGTAATTTATTTATTTGTTTCATTACCTGAAAAAATAATAAATTAAATAGTAAAAAAGAATAAGAAATCAATGTAATGGGACCGCTGTAATTCGGCCCCTGGTCGGTATACCGCGGTTCTACTGTACTAATAAAATAACGAATTAAATAGTTGATTATTAAATTTACCAGTAACCGGATCACGCTGTTTGATGTTGATGTGATATTCATCCCACCCTTGCCAGAATATCAGTGGACACTGGAGTGCGTCATACGAACGGTGTAGATCCGAAATTATGCTAACAGTGCTATTTCGACGTGTGATTTTAATCAACTGAGTCACCTACCATAAATACTGCAACTTCATCTACGGTTGGTGCGTTGAACCTGCCAGCTTGTTCTCCTGATGGTAATTTGTCAGCTTTGATGACAATTTGATAGTTGTCATTTTTTAATTGTGGCGGCACTCTTTTAAATAATTGAAAAATTATTATTTTACAAAAATTATTCCAACAATACTACAATTGCTCTCTCTTCTGCTTGTTCGATGAAATTATACTGGCACCTAGTTTTCACGCGTTCCTCACAATTTCCAATAGATTTGGAGAAACTTCGGGTCATCGTTTGGTATCGGTATCAACGACCCAATCTTATGGTACACCTGGCCTTGTATTTTGAATGTTGTTTCAAAATGGCGTCCGTCAGATGTGAGATCGCAAATTTTTGCTGCCCCAAAAGACGTCATCTGGAAGCAAGAATTAATTTTGCGTGTCTTGCGCAGAAACAATTTCGAATCGTTTCATTCGCCACCAAGAAGTGATTGCAAAGGTTTTGTGGGAGTGGGAAGTGGTAATAATACAATTTTTCCTGGTGCACAACACATGCCGGCTGCTTCATTGCGGAATTTCAACGCCTGACATTATTGGCATACTTTGTCCATTGCACCGTTTGCAATTTTAGAATGTGCAGAGTAATCAATGTCTGGTGCATATTCGAACGCAAGACGAACAAATGATACACGTGTTAAAGCACGGCTGATTTGCTGTCTCTCTCGTTCTCTTTCTCTAAACGTAGCTATGTGCTTTTCTCGTGCCGCTCTTGTTCTCGATACATTCTGTCACAGACGTTCATCACGCTGTTCTTGAGATTCTTGCATACGACGCTCAGCTGTCCTGATTCTTTGAACTTCCTAACTTGCCGCGATTTGTGTTGCTGATTGATAAGCTTTCTTGACACGTTTGCGTCGTGCTACACGCATTGTCGAGGTTAGATTTTTTGGCGACATTTCACTGAAATATATTTGAATTATAACAAAAAGTGCCTTTCTGAAAGCATTAAAATAAGACACTGTAATTCAGTGTAGAAACCGGAATTTTTGGGTCCATTGAAAAATACAGTAAAATGGAAGTTAAGAACTACTGAAAACATTGAAAAAATAACAGAATCAATCAGAAAAAGAAGAATGATATTTTTTCGATACATTTATAGCATGACACGAGGCTCTCTAGAGGTTTAGAAAGATTTGAAATGAAATAATATCAGTGAACTGTATGCAAAGAAATTTTTTTCGAAAGCAGACTTCGAATATGGCAGGATTCCAAGGTAGAGAGGAGTGCAATAATGTAGCAGTATTGGGGAGGAACAAAGAAAAAACAACAGGAGAGGAACTGAAATTGACACATGGTCCCTAGCTGACCATAACGAAAAGAAGAAGAAAATTGATAAGCTAGCGAGAAATATTTACACGATTCGAATTTATCGTAACGTTTTTTTTCAATGTTATATTCATGTGTGTAATTACTTTGTCGTTAGGTTTAATAACACACAAACGATGAACAACAATACAGTATAATTATAACACAATACACAGCACAATTAAAATTCAAGAAACTCACACATATGTCGTGTAGTAGACTGTAGCATAAATAAATCGAAACGTAACGCCATCTCCTGGATGGTTCTATAAATTAACACACCGCCATCTGTTAGGAATAAACTGTAGCATAAATAAATTGAAACAGAACGTGATTTACTCGATGATTACCCAACCTAGATACCAAGTGTTGTATCGATAAATTAACACATCACCATCTGTTAAAAACTTATGGAACTATAATAATAATTCCATGTGGTCGTAATGACCTGGTGACATGGTTTCTGCTGGCTGGGCATTCCGCCCATGTCGTAGCCGCCTTTACCTAGCCCGCCCATCATGCCGGGTACAGAGGACCTACATTTTAACGTCGAATCCGAACCACAGTACCGTCCTGGAGTATTTCACCTTACACAGCACGCTGCGCCGGAGGTTAATGTCTGGTTAAGATCCTACAAAAATCCCAGCCATGACAGGGATTCGAACCGGGGACCTTTCCAACTTCAGTCAGACGCCCTAACCACTGAGCCAGCAGACCGCTTAGGCTACGTGCCTTACAAATAATCACAAACCATTGTCCTATGACAAACATTTAATGAACATTTAATTCGCAAATAATAAATATTGAGCTCTATAATCCAGATAAAAACTATCCTATCTTTTAAGTTGGATCAATTTACACACATTAAGACAAATTTCATCTAAATCGGTTATGTAGTTTCGGAATTCATCCCGGACAAACATCGTGACACGAGATTTTTATATATATAAGATATTACAAAAACAAATCATTTAAAAAAAAAGGGCGAAGTCTTGTGGCTATTTAATGATAATTTCTGAATCAAGTTTTGATTTTCTGAAAAAAAAAAGTTTTTTTTTTTTTTTTTTTTTTTTTTTTTTTTTTTTTTAAATTGTGATTTAGCCATTATACAGTACTACTTTACTAAAAGGAAAGGCAGAATGTTTATGATTTACTCGAAGACTTGTGAATCCAAAAAGAGCATCGAGGGAAATCTTGGCTTTTGTGAGTTTAAAAGTTCAATAATGCAACATTGTAGAGGCATTTATTTAGGTTGATGTTCTATCAGAGTTTGCATAATGACCAAGTCACTTTTTTTACAAGCATTGTTTTATATGGAATTTAATTTCTTTTCGTAGGTTGATAGCTTGTTCTGAATCTTCTTACTTTTTTGGACCAAATGTTTGCACCTTAGCAAAGATTATGTATCCGAATTTATCAATATTCCCGCTTACATCCAATTTTCATGTCAAAATACTTTCCTCGACAACGCACGCTCATGTAAAACAACGGGCTCGAGTCCGATTCGTTCTGTGCGAGCTTCGCCGTGTCTGCATTGTTACCATCGGTGGAGGACTACCAATAACTTCCAAAGTAAATGTAGTAACAAAGTAAAATTAATTGTGTTTTTTATGCTCCTGATCTTTGTGCAAAACTGAAATTCAAGCCATATAGCCTCATCAAGAAGAAAGCAATTAACCTACAAATTTTCTCTAAGATGTTTCAGTTTTTAGATTGGTATTGAAAAAACACAGGAACTTTTCTTATACTATGGGGATGAAGCCAAGTATGTGTACCAAATTACCATTTTCTAGGACAACTGGATGTTGCATAGAATTATGATGAGAGAACGTCATAGTTATTTAAAAGAGTTTCAGATCCAAAAAAATTCCAAACTAAGGTGGTGAATGAAGTAAAATTTTGCACCAAAACTCATGTCAGAAACTTCATTGGACATACTTTTCAAGAGCATGAACTCATGTTTTTCCCGTTGTTTCTTCTACTATGAATGGAGAACTCCCTACATTAATTGAAAATTTCCCCTTCTTTGATATTGCTTCGCAAATGGGTAACGCTTTACCAAAATACAATTTTTTAAAGCTGAGATTCTAGGTTGAATGCAGGATTTAGGGCGAGGGGTGGGAGCAAACCGCGGTACTTGCTCTGGGGGATAAAATCGTGTCCAGCAATGCGTTTGCAAACAGTTAAAGTGGCGCCATCAATGCGTTTGGCCAACAATCAAGGAGGCGATTCTCGGGGTCTGGCTGGCAACAATATTTGAAGAGGCGGCAATCTCAGTTTTTCCCCGGCTTGGAAAAATCCTAGAGCCGCTACTGTCAAGGCAGTTCCCTTGGCGTTAACAAATTGTTTTTTAAAGGCACCAATCTATAATAATAAGTTTTTAGCATAGCACTTTGTAAAGGCAATCCAAAAGTGGTAGATTCTTTTTTTCAATTTCTTATCTTAATAAATTCGTAAGTGATATAACAAAACTGGCTGTGACATAATTTTGGAGCTCAATTCTTCTGTTGGTATGGAACAAGAAGCGTATCCAATTCGGGCGAAATATTTAACTGTGGAGTGCCAGATACAGGCTTATAATTTCCAGGACATTTCTGGGTCTAAAAAGTATTTTTGCGGTATGTTTAAAGAGTGAACAAAAATACAAATTAATAAAAAAAATATGCTATCTGACGTATATATAGCACCTCTTTTAACTTTATTAATTAAACTATGGTAGAAAGTCAACATCAGGTAGTATGAATCAAAAGGAAAAATAATAAACTTAAAACAAAAATTGACCACCTCGTTAGGAATTTTTTACTTTGGTTCAAAATCAACATCGGGTATTATCAATCAAAATCTCAAAATATTAAACCAAAACTGAACAGTTCTGTTAGGCTCATTAATTAAAATTAGGCAGAAAATCAACAAATAAAAAAAATTATCATCTATCTTTTGCAAAATCAACATCAACATCAATCAAAATAGATCTTAATCATCTACTTTTAAAATATTTATTACTAGATTTTGCCATTTTCATAAATATTTCTCTGTCACTGCTTTGCAAAACTGATAAAATTTCTCAGCAAGAGTCTTCAAAATTGATTGAGTTTGCAGTTCAGCCTTGATCGAATCCATGAACCTTCTGTTTCGCTCTTATTTCATAAATTATTCAACGGGCTAAAACTTGTCTCGTAAAAGTCATTGCTTGTTGGAATTGACAAAACAAAACCAACTATTTTTTAAAAAATATTCAAAGTCATTAAAAACGCTTGTTCTAAAGAAATTGGCCCAGATTTTATCGTTTGGAAAGTCTTTTGGAAGGACCTGAAAAACACGTTTCAGACATGTGAACTCTGTATAAAGGGAGTTAATGTTAACTGCATCTAGAATTTTCAAAGTCCCAGAAAATTCAAAGAGTATTTTCCTGTCAGTTTCAATTCCTCTGATTTAAGGGACATTCCATCCTCCCGCTGCAAGCATGGGATACTTGGCTTGGCCTCATGACCAGAGTTTGAGAAAGAAGCTAGTATACGGAAATTCCGGGACAGTAACGCATAATTCCTGAACACGAGATCAGACACAAATTCCGGGACATTCCCGGATTTTCCGGCTATCTGGCAACCCTACCCATACCTGTTACATTACGATTAGTTTCTTAATGCTAATACTTTTGCATTGATTGAAGACAAATTTTAAAAACTTCTCAAAATTTCCAGAGAAGAATTCTAATGAATATTGAATGAGTTATTTTACGTTCGTTTTTTACTTCTCCACAGGCCCGCCGCTAGCTGTTTGAGCGCCCGCGTGCAATAGCGATTATGCCGCCATCTGTCCAACTACTGCCAGTGGTGGATTTAGGAAATTTCCGAAACGGGTCAAAAAAACTCTGAGATTGCCGCCCCCATTGTTGCCATCCCCAGTGTCGCCGCCGACCGCCCGAAGCAGCTGTTGAGCTAAAAAAAAGGTCGCCCGCTACATAATATGCTGCCTTGCGTGCCCGTTTACGGCGGCCCAACTTCTCCATGTGCTCGTATCGTTCATTGTTTCTTAAAATTCTATCTATGAAAATGTATTGCATGTGCAACACAGGTAATCGTTTTCCCTCCAATAAAAACTTGGAATATTCTACGAGGAAAACGGAAAATAACCACTTATTTTTTAAAAATATCGGACACCGATATCCAGATTTCAATATCGATATATCGTCCTAAAAAATATCACTCATAAATATCGATATTTTTTTAAAAAAATATCGATATATCGATATTTTATCAACAGCCCTACTTTAAACCTGAAACAGCAAGTATTTCAAAAATTTGAACTATATGCATATAATTTTAACAAATACAAATTGATGGAACTGTACAGGTACAAGATGTATTGGCAATTAGCTGATCTGGAGCCCAATTTACACGTTGCTCAAGATAAGCCTCATAAGAGAGCCTCGTATTATATATAGATATGGTAACATTTAATAATCGTTTACGATCCGAGATTGTTCCAAATATTTGTGACGTTGTATATTGAAATTTCGTTTAATTCCTCATGGTTACTGAAAGCAGGAATATAATAATTTCGTACCTTCATTTCCGTATATTCCCAAGAAAGACCTTATATTAAACAGAAACCACAGGTGTGTTGTTTTTTTACGACCGCTTGAATAGCTGCCAGTTTCGCGGTTGGAGCCACGATATTCTCCTGTCAGCTTTAAGGGAGAACATGTGGCACTAAGAGTGTGTCCATTTTAGAAATAAATTTACTCACTGCACCACTTTTGGAAAAAAAAATTACTCAGCGTCCCTTTTCAGGGGGAAAAAAATACAAAAAAATTGGCAGTCATTGGGGACAGCAAAACTTTAACTATGAATATCATACGCACAACACGTCATACTCACAACCACAGATATACTAAATAATAATAATTCAGTGTGGTCGTAATGACCTGTTGACAGGGTTTCTATTGGTTGCGCATTCCGCCTCTGTCTTAGACACCTTAACCTAAACCTGTAATCCTACCAGGTATGGAGACCTACAGTTTTACTTGGAATCCGAAGAACGGAAGCATTCTGGTGTACTTCACATTACACAGCAAGCTTGCCAGAGGTAAAGGTCTGGTTAAGAGCCTATGAAAATCCCCATGGAGACAAAGATTCGAACCAGGGACGTTTCATTCCTCAGTCAGACTCCATAACCACTGAGCCATCACACCGCATCAGATATACTGTAACATTATCCTGTCGTTGACGTGAAGATTTTACCAATCAAGAAATCACCCAACGCGCCTAAAGGAGTTTTTACTACACAAACTAGAAATTTAACTTAGTCTACAACCCGAAGGTTTGTCGAATCTACTCAAAGGAGATGAATAGTACCAAGCTATTGTGTCAGAGGCAGGAAAGCTAATTCCATTCCTCAGGGGACTACAGTTTGAAGATGAATCTGAACGTCCTGGTGAAGTTCATATCTATACACATAAAAGAAAGTCGTGTTAGTTACACTATTTATAACTCAAGAACGGTTGTACCGATTTGGCTGAAAATTGGTACGGAGGTAGCTTAGAACCAGGAGACGGACATAGGATACTTTTTATCCCGTTCGACCGCGTTCCAGTGTGACGTGAAGAGAATACATGTCACTATAAAACGTGGTATAACAAAAACGCATCTGACTTGGAATAACAAAACGCAAAGACAGCTAAACGTAATTCCAAGATTAACGTTTACCAACGAAATAAACGCTTGCCTCAAATCATAGAATCTATGGCGCTATGTGAAGAAACTTCATCTGACAACAAACATGAGAGTTGCATTGCTTAATGATACATCTGCTGAAGATTTCTCTGAGCAATTGCTGACTATCGGTAATGGTCGAGTACCAGTCGGCAAATCGAGCGGATTGATTTCATTTCCTCATAATTTCTGTAACTATGTCTCATCGAAAGACGAACTTATCAACAAAGTATTCCCAAACATCATTACTAACTACAAAAATAATGAATGGTTGAGTGAGCGAGCAATTTTAGCGGCTAAGAATAAAGATGTAGATGATCTAAACTACATAATTCAGTATGAGATCATTGAAACAATGCATTCATTCTAATCTATTGACTGTGTAACAAATGAAGATGAAGCCACCAACTATCCAACTGAATTTTTAAACTCCTTGGATGTGCCTGGCTTACCACCGCACAATATACGCATAAAGGTTGGCTCCGTAGTAAACATGCTTCGAAACATAAACCAACCAAAACTGTGCAACGGTACGCGTTTGGTGGTAAGTAAATTGATGAACAATGTGATTTACGCGACGATACTCAAAGGGAAATTCGAAGGTGAGGAAGTTCTCATTCCGAGGATCCCGATGACCCCAACCGATATGCCGTTTGAGCTTAAAAGACTTCAATTTCCGATCCGTCTTGCATTCACCATGACCATTAACAAATCACAAGGCCAATCCTTGAAAGTTTGTGGTTTGAATCTGGAATATCCATGTTTTTCCCTTGGTCAATTATATGTGCCATGTTCACGGGTCGGAAGACCATCTGCGTTGTTTGTTCTTGCGCCTGATAATAAAACAAAAAATGTCGTGTATCACAAGGTACTTAACTGAAGAGTGCAACCTATACACCAAAATACATGAACAATAAAGAATCATTAAAATACTTAATTTTTTTATTTGTATTTCCCAATAAAAAACTGAACTTAATAAAATCAAAAATCTGCTTATTTATTGCCTCTAAGGCAGAACAGAGTTCGCCGGGTCAGCTAGTAATCAAATACAACTCCTAAAACTTAATGCTCACCACGGAATTTGAACCCACAACCGGAAAGAAAAACTTTCCGAAGTAAGCGCCTTAACCGCTGAGCTACCAGACCGCCTTGTTTTGCAGTATACGAGTGCTAAGTACTATCAAAATCGGATAAAAACTGTGGGTTTTTATAAACAACGTTAATAGAAATTAAAGTGAGGGAGGGAAAGGAGGTGAGGGTTTAGATTTCTGTAAATCAAAGATCAACAATATTTTTCCATTTGTTTTTGAACTATAAGTATGCAAAGTTCTATCGAAACAGGATAAAAACTGTGTGTTTATTTGAAGAATATTATAAAAAATACTCGCTGAACCGGTCACGCGTTGCTGTGACTCAGTAGTTACAGTACGTTGGACCAATGTTATTCTAAACTCCCTAATGTTGTCAAATTAATATTCACTAATAAAGACAAAAACGTTTTCGTTGAAAATTCAAAAGTTATTGGTAAAGACCTTCGGAAAGTTGAAATTAAGGAGAAACGAACATAATTTTTTTTTTTTAATTTACATTTTATTACAATTTACTTAATGGAAAATATTCCCTGAGGGATCAATGTAACGTAAAAAAGTACTTCCATACGTTTATAACAGTAGGAACTATAATTATAATTTCGTGTGGTCGTAATGACCTGGTGACAGGGTTTCTATTGGCTGCGCATTCCGCCCCTAACATAGCCGCCTTAACCTAACCCGGTAGTGCTACCAGGTACAGGGAACCTACAGATATACTAAATTACAATAATTCCGTGTGGTCGTAATGTCCTGGTGACAGGGTTTCTATTGGCTGCGTATTCCACCCCTGTCTTAGCCGCCTTAACCTAACCCGGTAGTGCTACCAGGTACAGGGGACCTACAGTTTACCACGGAAGTGTTCTGGCGTACTTCACATTACGCAGCAAGCTGTGCCGGAGGTGAAGGCTGGGTTAAGTGCACATAAAGATCCCCGCGGAGACACGGATTCGAACCGGGGACCTTACGATCTCCAGTCCGACGCCTTAACAATTGAGCCACCCACGGAAGTTACAAATAATTGCAAACCATTGTCCTATGACAAACATTTAATGAACATTTAATTCGCAATAATAAATATTGAGGTCAATAATGGAGATATTAACTATCCTCTCTTTTAAGTTGGACCAAATTACACACAGTAAGTCAAACTTCATCAAAATCGGTTAAGGAGTTTCGGAATCATGACACGAGAATTTTATATATATATAAAAATAGAAATACTGTTGCTGTGAATATGCGACTGCGAGAATTAACTTATATTCTTTTCTGTTCATTGTTCCCCCCCCTCCACCCTTTGTTATTCGCAATATTAAATGTTGAGGTTAATAATCGAGATAAAAACTGTCCTATCTTTTAATTTGGATCAAATTACACACATTAAGCCAAATTTAATCAAAATCGGTTAAGTAGTTTCGGAGTTCATGCCGGACAAACATCGTGACACGAGATTTTTATATATAGAAGATAAAAGAACATTCATTTTTATATATTAGATACGTACCTATATAAACTATACTTTCATGACTCCCCAAACGTAACACATCATACTTATAGCTACAAATATACTGTTAACATTAGCATGCTGGCGGTAATAAGATTTTACCCATCCATAAATCGTCCAACGCGCATATCATAAGCGCAACACGTCATAGCATGTCGGTGACGGCACATCATAGCATGACGGTGACGGGAAGTTGCAAACTTAGAGATTTTCCCCCGTCCAAACATCGCCTAACGCGGCTATAGAAGTTTTCACTTCAAAGAAACACTCCGACTTCCCATCTTCTAATGAATAATGCTCAAACCTTTTGGCTCATAACAGACTTTTTGAAACAATGATTTGACGCCACCCCTCTTAGATGAAGTGCACAATATCACACATAGAAAACGGGGACATACGTTTAAAATTACTTCATTGCAAGATATTAACAATACTGGTGTACTGTTCACAGTTTGATTAATATATACATATATATATATATATATATATATAGAGAGAGAGAGAGAGGACTGAGCTCGGTGTAATGACGCTAATTATTGAATACTTAATGCCTTGTTTATCAGCAACAATTCCAAATTGCTGCGTTCCACTATTTACAATTTGTATCTTTTCTTAGCTAATAAATTGCTAACTCCTCTTTTGGCTTCATATGATCATGGAAATTCAATGAGAAGCTTCTTTGATGCAGACCTTAAATCCAGATATCTGGAAATCAAAGCAGAGGTGGTGGGAAAGGGGCAATGGTTGGTCCTCAACGCCCCCTCTAATCTCTTCAACGCTAAAGCTGCGTTCCCACGACGTCTTGTAACAGAGGTGGCACGCCGCACGCCGAAGTGTAGGGATGAGCGCGCGCCGCAGTTTAGCCCTCGCTACCCCGCCACCACCTCCTCACCACGTTGCCTAGTGTCGTTTGGCACAGAGCAGTTTCTGCAAACCGATGGCAACAGCGCACCACTACACACGCCTGTGATGTTTACTGACATAGAGTGGGTAGCTGCGTCTCATCCCCGCTAGCAGAGGCGGCCCCGTTCCCATGGCGTGTTTTTTGGTGTCCGTCCCGGGAGGCCTCCGTTAAGATACGTCGTGGGAACGCAGCTTATGGTTGGCGGGGTTGTATGACATAAGCGCACAGTGACAAAAGCACACAACCCAAGCGCAGTGGGTAGGAGCTGTTCTACCTGCCCGCGACTACCTTCACTGATTATAGTGAGCTTCCTAGGCAGCGTCAAAAGCCAGCGGCTGACTCGCGAGTGTCAGCCGAGCAGTAGGCGCTTCCTGTAGTGCATCAGCTGTCCAGCGAACCTGGTACTAGAAGGTCATTAGTGAACGGGATTTCATATTTAATTTCATGTTAGATGATCGGTATGAAGCCAAAAACAACTGATAATTTGGTTATTGTTGCTAGCTGTTTGCATAATTCCTCGAGAAAAATAACGTACCTTATTACAAAATAAAGAGAAATGAACAACTACAAACCGAAAGTCTTGGACCATTAACAGGAGGTGACCGGTATGCACATGCTGAAGGATTTTCTGTGAGAGACTCATTCACAGGATACTTAAACAGCCTTAAGGCAATCACATTTCAAGAACTCTTTATGGCTACTTTCTAATTGTATTTTCTTAAAAATATATACATATATTGTTAAAATTTCACACTTGTGTTTATATGAAAAACAATTCGCCCAGCGTGAAGACAAACGACGAAGTGGTGTGGCATCCGTCAAAAGTGATACATCACTTCTAAACAGCCCTGATGAAGGCCTCATGTTGGGCGGCGAAACGTCAGAAGTAAAACATCAATCAAGGCAGCACAAATCCCGACAAAGTAAGTGGAATATTTGATTAATATGACGCCTGCTAAAAGCTTAAAATATATATTAGTTCCAAGTTCTCATTAACGGAGTAAACCTTTCGGACAGACGTAAGTTTTTTTAAAACTCATAACAGTCCAGACATTCGAGCTAAGTATCTCCTACACCTAGGTGAGAGACCTTAAAGAACTCAGCTATCAGACAGCTAAGGTTAAATTCTACGTTGTCTTCTGTAGTGGCTGGACAAGGAATTTTGGGCTATAGTTACTAAAGCGGGGCAGGAGTTGATTGCATACAGCAACAGCAGGATTCAGGGCAGTTACAACAGAGAGTCAAAACAGTTAGAGGCAATGGAATGTGATTATACAGACAGCTACGACATCAAAGCATCAGCAGATTTGAACTATGACAGGACAACACTGGAGTAACATGGTAGGGAAGGAATTACCACTATTGGCTAGAGTTGGTATTATGGAGGGGAGAGTCTAACAAAGAGGTTGTGGTCATCGGTCGATTCTGGGCGCGAGGCGAGCCACAGTCTGCAGTAGAGGCAACCAGCAGCCTACGACTATGACAGTCATTATAACAGGTGGGAGAAAGCCATCGCAGTACAAGTAATATGGAAGGCATCTAATAGAATACAGCAATGGGAGTTATAGCCTATGAAAGAGTAAGGGGAGTTAGGAGTGTCATTATTGTACAGAACTGATATACATAAATTATATATATGTGAATATCCTTACTGCGAATTTCAGTTTATAATTACTATTGCTCACATCACTGTGTCTTACCCACAATTTATAAGTTCCTCTCGGGAGTGGCAGAGCGAAGAGTTTTTTTTTTTTTTTAATCTGCTGCCTCAACGGCTACTGTAGCCCCGCTACTATATGTAGCTTTATCTACAGTCTCAATTAGGTTGTTTTTGGGATCATTTGGAAGGGGTACACTTTAGCTAAAAACCTGGCTTTGACCATTATATACATATAACAGTCTTTAGGGAAACCCTTGAGTGTTCTTATTTGCGTCAGGTGAGGATCATCATCGCGAACAACTGCGATAGTAGCTGGACGATGTTCCCCAGCTGGTTGTCTCGTGGTGGCATCTCTCTGAAGTTGTGGTTGCAGTATCGGTGCTTCGGGTGACCCACTGCTCAGGTCGTCGGATGTGTTGGAGACCTCCAGCTTGATTGTGATTGCTGTCGACCGATAGGCCCGCTGACTTGGTGATATTTGCATGCCTCAGTTTCGTTACCTCTTCTTGCTGATCGGCTGGGTTGGTGCTGTCTGCTTGCGGCGGCCTGTAGTCTCCTTCTGACGGGGCAGCCTCCATAGCAGGCGGCGTGGTCAGCGCCCCAATTCGCGCAAGTCGGCGTGTCTTCACGCGGGCGTGCACAGACCAGGAGGCTGTGGCTTTCCCCGCAGCGGACACACCGCACTTGATTTGCTGCAGACGACTGCTCGGTGCTGGAACCCCTGGCATCGAACCGGCAAATTTCAGAGTGAAGAGAAAATAAGTTCACCCGTCCCCCACACTTCATTAAATGATGATAGGTTTCATACCGGGTTCGCAATACCACTTCTCCGATTCCTTTTATCCTACCGACTTCAAGGAAGCTATGGTCTAATGTGGAATATGAATCACGGAAGCGTTGTATAGAACTGCACATACACAATGCAAATTTTGCCGAAGTGAAGGTAGAATTTCGAGCAACAGTTAGACAATTTAACCGCTGAGCAGCCAACCATTGACGCTAAGATGGCACCTAGATATCTGACTGCATGGATTAATGTACAAATTGTGACTATACAGTGATAAACATCCAGTATATCTCTGCCACTGCATAGTCATGTGACCAGCTTCGGCTAATGAGAGGGGGTCGTGGAGTAGTGGCCGAGGTAGCCAGGAATCAAGATGTGTTATGTGCCGATCCGATAAAAACGAGAAGGGTTTAATGCGTGGTGATGTTTCTGTAAGGTACGGTGTTGTTTAAATAGTTCAGAACGGTAAAAGTAGGCGGTGATAACTAGAAAAGACAATATCTTCATTGTAGTGAACTGTTGGGTGTGATGTCTCGTACTAATAACTGCTTGTGGTCGAAATCATTATCAACTTGTGGTGTTGACAAATACAGGAACGTGCCTTTTGTAAATACGAGGTTCCGATATAAAATACACGGTCATATTGTAAAAGAGGTGATCACAGTTGAACCTTTGAGACAACTGAAGGGTGTTGTTGCCTCGCAACTGCTTAAGCCCTCTCATTGAGAAAACCCAAAACGTTTCCCAACTTTACGTGAGGTGGCTACCGGGTCCGAACTTGTAATCTTCACCACCGTATGATTAATGGTAATCTAATTAACACAATGACATTATCTTACTTATTTATGAATGTTTCTCTGGAAACCATCCAAGTAATACTATCATTTATGTTGCCGAAATATTGTGTATAAATAATAGTATTATTCGGTTTGTTTCCCGAGAAACATTCATAAATATACAACGCAGAGAATAACTGCGTTCATTTGTTATCTTATTTGTTACAAAATCTTCTCTAAAATCAATTGTTTGGACTGGATATTGACAGCAATGCGCCGTCAGTTTACAGTATCTATACAGGTCACACAGAATTTGTAGATACTTCGTTTCTTAAAGTGGCCTGATGGTTCACTGAATAAACTCCCGGTGTAATATCTGGAAGTCCCTGACTTGAATGAATTTTGGTCACTTGATGATATTTTCGTCTCTTAGAAATCTCGCTTTATAATGTGGAGACCCCGAGCTTCTGATTCAACGTTGAACGGTAGGTCCACCCACGATTCTGGCCTCGCATTCGGGAGGACGCGCGTTCGAATCCTCATCCGGTCATCCAGATTTGATTTTTTCATGGTTTCGCCGAATCACTCCAGGCGAATGTTGGGATGGTCTCTTCAAAAGGAGATGGCCGAGTTCCTTCCTCTTCCTTGCCCCAGCCCCTACCCGTCCCTAAGAGAGCTTCCATGAACTACGTGGCATCATTTTGGATTCTCTTGAACCCTCCCCCCCCCCCACGAGCCTGCCTTTACTTTCTTTTTTTTTTTTTACTGCTTAACGTCTCTTAACAGCGAGGTCTTTAGAGACAGGAAAGGAATGGGAAGGAATTCGGCCATGGCCTTTTAAAGGAAGCGTCCCGGAATTTACCTGGAGTGATTTGGGAAACCATGGAAAATCCAAATCTGGATGCCCGGACGGGGATTCGAACCACCGTCCTCCCGAATGCGAGGCCAGTACGCTAACCGTTACACCACCACTCTCTGTAGCCTGACGTCACTATTGCCTTGACACTGCCACCCCCCACTCCTCGTGTGGCACGTAATTTTTTTCCGTATTAATTCCAGACGATTTTTTGTACTGTTTTTTTTTCTGTTTAACATCATTCCGTATTTAATGAACGCAATGAATATTTGGGATATGAAATGCTCTGAATTAAATCGTAACACTAGCCACTCCTGCAAATGATCAGTTATTGGGAGAAACCTCTTTCTCAGGCACAGTCAGAGATCTTTTTCTTCTTGAGATTTTACTTAAAAACATTCTGCCTATATCAATCGTCACGCGTTAATTTATTTATAAATTAGAACAATCCATACTTGACGCATAAAAGAAAAAACTAAGAAGAGCTGCATTTTGTTTTTCTTTTGCTGCAGTTCTATTGCCTTTCTTTGACCTGCTTAAAAGATTTCTAGAAATAATTGGAAAGTGAAAAGTCGTCGCAAAAACATTTTCAATAATCCCCGTAAATTTTTTTGTGCAGCTCCACTTCAAACCACACTTTTAACTCGAAACAACACATCAGCGATCTCTAAAATTTAAGTTGCAATGAAATTCACTTGGCAGAACAGAATTATAATTATTTTATAAACGAGCGGTATGGTCACAAGCTAGCGATCATAATCACGACAGCTTTATTTCAAACCATCAAAACAAAACAAACCTTCACTGTCTCAGAAAATCCCGCGTGTCATCTGTAAGCGAATTTGAGTCTAGGTACGGCATAAATAATGTTTTTAAATAGTAACGCGCCTAAAACGTGCGACCCAACACTATGATTTCAAGTCACACGCATGAGCTGCACTGTCAGTATATAGGATAAGTAAATTACATGCGGAGATAACTAAATGACGGAAATAAATATCCACTTGTTGTGTGTTCTGTACATTATTTTAACTGTGACAAATAATATGAATTAAAAGCTACGTGGCTTGGTTCAAACAACCACCTCCCTACCCACGTAAACCACCATAGCTTTCTGAAAAACCCCTCCCTCCAAGCCTAGACCAAGCCACGTAGTTTATGGACGCTTCCTAATGACCTTAACGTTGACGAGTAGTAAAGCCATAAGCAAGGGGGGGAAATGTGGAATGCATAGCAACTTTGAACTCTGTTATCAGATCGGTAATCTGACAAAAATTTGATTTACTACACGATAGGAGACAAAACATGTAGATTCGTAGGGCAATAATGTTTGAATGTGAACACTTAATTTTCCTTCTACGAGCGCTTTATAACGTCATGAGAGGTATATACTTCTCGTAGTAGGTGTTAGGAGACTTCTCTAGACTTAATATAAGTTACTCTTTACGGTAACGATAGCCCCACCACGCCGAGCAATAAAGAGGTTAAGCAACCACCACAACACACACAGTAGGTAGAGAGCACCACCACGTCGGGAAGCGAGGCAGCTGAGACACCCAGGAAGGACGACCACGATGTCACGTCTCAAACAGCCCTCGATCATCTGCTACAAGCACCCCACCGCCACTCCAGGCCGTCATATCCGAGATGCTCCATTGTATGGCATCCCTCCCGGAAGAAACACGGGCAGCACTGGTAGTTTTCCTTACCGAATGCCCATCCCAGATGGCCATCGAGACAGCCATCAGCCGCCTCGGTGGGCGAAGAAACCAAGTCGAGTCCAAGCACCTCGATAGTCTACTGCAAAATGAGGAACAAGCAACAAAGGATCAAGCAGCTACTGGAACCGTGAAATCCAACGTTTCTCGGCAAGATCAGAAACTCACGCCACAACCGGAAGCTAGACAGAGCCTACTCCCGACCGAGCCAGCAGCCAAGCAACCAGCGGAAGCCAGTCAACAAAGAAAAGATCGAACATCCAGGAATGTTCAGCCAAAGCTTCGACTGTCAAGGATTCTGGCATCAGGCGACGGAGTGCAACAACCAAGTGCGGTGTGTTCGCTGCGGGGGAACCCACAGAGTTGTGGTCTGCACGCGTCCGCGTGAAGCCACGCCGACATGTGCAAACTGTGGCGGTGATCATGCAGCGTGCTACGGTGGATGTGTGGTCAGGAAGAACCTGCAAGCCTCCGCCTACAGAAACTACACCAACCTAATCACATCCAGACTGCAAAAGAAGAAATTCGCAGAGAAAAAAAACACCAGTGGGTCAAACCTCGGTCATCCAAGCTGCCGCAGACCACTGCCAAGCGGAAGTCTACCACAAGAATCAAAACTGCTGTGGCCATGACAGTCACCAGAAACCGGACAATCAGTTGGGGAAAATCGTCCAGCTAGTAACGCAGCTGATTAAGACGATGATCCCAAACTGACCACCCGAACAGTTAGGAGTCTTTAAGATAAGGACGCCGACGGCGTCCATAGCCATTTTTCACCCTACGTGAAATAAAATGTGTCCCAAAAAACCACCAACCTGAAAAATAGCAGTAAAGTTTCTAATGGCAATGGGACTGTACAGGAAAGCCATTGAGGCAGCGAAAAAAAAAAAAATAATTTACGGTAATGATGGTCACACCAAATGTGGTTTAAATTTTTTATAATATGGCGCGCCATTACTCGTACATTTGCATATAATCTCTGCAGTTCACAAAACCGTGGGTGTAGAGGGTGATTTGCAACAGTACTAATGTCTGCTACAAGAGAGGAAAAAAATGCATGCAATACTCATTACGCTACCTTATTTCCATTATTTTATTTCTCTTGTCTCTATAACCCGAGCAGGTTTGCGTACGAAATATTTCATCACATCCGTAAATAAAAGTGGGCGTTTGCATGTTGATCAATAATGTCAAACGAAACCTACGTCGTCTGTCTGCTAGACAATCCCAGCCCTATGTATCCATCAATCTTATGACGCTTTCTTAAGAACAGTGGCAAGCAGTCACGAATTGAGCTGCTCTGTACTGTCAATCAATCCAAGGCAGAACGGATCCTACACGTCACAACAGCAGTCCAAGCATGGGCGTATGAGAGTCTTGTGCGCTATCTTCTGTCTTAGCGTTACTATCTTTCAAAATTTAACCTATGGATCGAAGAGTTAGCTCTACCTACGATCGAAGTTATGTGTAGGTCCCATTTCAGCAGTGGCAGTTTTACTAAATCTGTTCACTACATAACTCAATGGAGACCAATATCAATATACTTACTTCCCTAGCATACTCGAATACAAACAACCGATATTGATTTTAACTCATCCTTATGCTTAAAGGGCATTGTTTAGTAAATAACTAACTAACTTAGTCCACAACCCGAAGACTGATTGCATCCTCCGCAAGGAGGAATACTGACCCCATTTCTGTCAGAGATAAGACGGCTAGTTCCATTCCACTGGGACCTACAGTTTAAAGTGGAATCCGATCCACGAAACGACCTCTCGTAGCTCATATGATCACACAGAATTCTTAAAACTTCCTGCGCCGACCGGGATTTGAATCCAAGACCGGAATAGCGAACATTTGAAATCTACTGAGCTACCAAACCGCTTTTTTAGTAAAGGATTTTTTATAGCACACATTTTTACAGCCTAATATCTAGAAACTAAAATAGGCCTTAATTTAACACAACAGTTTTACATTTGATATTTCAACAGATAATTCCACAATGAATAATTTCAATTTTTGCTACGTATAACTTTGGCAATATCTGTAGTCCTACAGTCTTCATTTGTTGGCACGATACATACGATTGTTTCACTGTTAACATATATTATAGCTTTCTAAACTTACTGCATTTTTTCATAATTGATTTGTTACAGTTTTCTAGTTTTGTACAGTGTTTGCAGTTTCCTTTCCACTTTATGGTTAGAATTTTTAATATTTCACTTTGTAACTTTGTATGTCTACCACTGCTACTATTACTAAACTATTACTACTATCTACTACTCTACCATCTAAGAAAGCATTTTCCAGTATTGGTATCGGAGCGGTAATCCGAATTCCAGATCTCCTGGAATATCGCGCGTTCTCAGTCTCTCTGGCAGCCAAAGTGACCGAGAAGGCCACCCATCGGGAGACTGGCCACCTCCAACACTGGTTGTAAGAACTAATTTTCAATAATATATATATATAATTGCAGAAGCAAGGAGTCTTTAATATCCGGCTAGTAGCGTTTTCGTTATCACGGGTGTACAGATTAGTTTAACATCTACTGCCGGTATTTGTTATAGTAAAGGATAGTATTTCTTCTTCCGAAATGAGTGTAAAAGCATGTATAATGTTGAAACATAAATAGTATTTAATTAATACTCTTCCTACAGACCGCGGACCATGTTAAGCGAAAAACTAATTAAATTTAATGTGAATACTGATCTCTACCATAATATTCCCGCGGGCGCAGTGAGGCTGTAGCCTCGGCCATTCGTCATTTCCGGCGCTCATTAACGTATTACATCAAGTTACATATTAACCGGCGTTAATTACTATGCGTGGCCATTCCCTGGCGTGGGCGGTTGTTAAAGGCTATTAGGTGCGTCCATTAGTGGAGTCCAGTCGAGGGATACCCCGGCTCGTATTCACATCGGCAGCGCTGCAGCTAAATTTGCATTACCAGACGCACGTTGCCACCGGGGATAACGAACCTACCTGCTCTCGTCTCACTTCCATAACCTATATTAAATTTCGGGAATAACTCACACCTTGATTCAAATACCACACTTCTTAATAGAAAAGATTTTAATTGTGGGTATTATCTTGCTATCCAACGATCTCAATATTTGTCTTAAGGGCAGTACTGACAAACGCTCAACATTCTGTCTAGTTGAGCATCCACCATATATATTACTAGCTGGTGCCCACGACTTCGTGTTTGTGAAAAATTTTTATTGATAGCTTGCAACACGCAACTACCATAGTGCACGACGGGATATTCAAGGCTAAAACCACACACAAACGCCAATGATCTGTTCTACATCTACATATATACTCTGCAATTCACAAAGTTGTGGATGGCAGAGGGTGCTCAGCACCAAAGCTAATCTCTTTGCTGTGCATTCCAATCTCTAATGGTACGAGGGAAAAAAGAATTCATATAAGAATCAGTCCGGCACCTTATTTCTCTAATTTTATCTTTCCAGTCATTCCGACTCAAATAGGTTGGCGGAAGACGTATTTCACTACACTCGTGAGTGAAAGTAGGAGTACGCATGTTTACCAATAAGTTTAAACGAAACGTGTGTCGTCTATCTACCAGAGACCCCGAGCCTAGTCTACTAATCAGTTCTATGACGCTTTTATAAGGACTGTAGCAAATGGTCACGCATCGAGCTGCTCTTCTCTGTACTTTCTCAATACTTTCGATCAACCCCTTACGAAACGGGCCCCAAATGGCACAACAATAATCCAAATGTGGACGCACAAGAGATTTGTACGCTATCTTCTTTGTTTGTTCATTACAATTTTTCAAGATTCGACCTATGAATCACAGCCTAGAATTTGCTCTACCTACTAACGAATTAATGTGTATGTCCTATTTCATGTTTCTTTGTACTGTTACTCCCAAATATCTCATAGAATCGACCATATCAATAACTGTATTGTTTAACTCGTATTTCTGAATAATTGGATTCTTTTTGTTAGTTATGCTCATTGTCTTGCACTTTTTACAATTTAGAGTAAGTTGCCACTCAGCGCACCAAGCCAAAATAACATCCAGATCATACTGAGTTTCTAAGCAATCGGCCAAATTCCTTACTACCCTATAAAAACCGCATCATCAGCAAACAATCTAAAAAGGCTTTTCACTTTGTCTCCGAGATCGTTTATAAAAATTAAGACAAGAAGTAGTCCTATTACACTTCCTTGAGGTACACCCGATGTAACATCAAGATTAGAAGAACTTTATCCTTCAACGACGACATACTGCGACCCACCAGTTAGAAAATCCTTTATCCTGTTCAGAGTATTTATGGTTGCAAAGTGAAATATAGGGACACACCTGTCTTTAGTAGAAATATGAAAATGGCCTTGGTCAACTACTTTCAACCTTCATCCCTTCATAACCTTCACACCCTCACAGCTACTGACATGCAATGACCATAACGCACGATGGGAGACTGGAGACCACTACCACACACAGCTACCAGTGGTCGGGGCTGTGGTTGGTCAAAATATGAAAATGTCCAATCTTAAATTAACTATAACTATTGATGTTTATTATAGTCACATCTTATCAAAATTTTATTGGTTGTTCATAAACGGAAGAACGCTGTAAAATTTGACAATGATGCTTCTGGTTGGTAACAATAGTTTCAAAAGTTTTCAGGTATTCTGCCACAGCAATTTTTACCTAAGCCATTGAATATGTGAATAAGAACTTAACCAACGATGAGTGACTCGATGCCACATACAATCAGTGGTCTGCGCTAGGAAGTTGTGGCAGCAAATTGAAATATATGGACACACATGTCTTTGGTCCAAATATGAAAATATCCCTGATCGACCACTTTCAATTACCGTGTCTCCCACACCCCCACAGCTACCGGCATTCGGCCAACGGTGTGCACGATGGAAAACTCCATGCTATTGCTACACACAAACACCAGTGGTCTGTGCTAGGTGGCGGAGGCTGCTAAGTGAAATATAGGGGCAGCCACGTCTATAAATACTCAGTATATATGATTTCTCAAAGGGTTTTTTTAGACCATCCATATTTCTCCCGTCATACTTAACCAAAATCGATAAATGAGGTATCATTTTAAAGATTAAGTTCTCCGCTTTGGTAACATCAATAATAAAATTAAGAACGAAATTTTTCCAAATTCAACCCATAAATGACAAAATTATGAACAATCAAGTTCATGTATTTGCTACAGTTCAGAGTCAGGCTGACAGACTTCACTGTCGTCAGAGTACTTGCAATGTGCGCTACCGAAGACTGAGAGCCCAAAGGGTAAATTTTGGAACTTTCGTTTGCCTTCCTCCCTGTCTGTTCGTGTGTGTACGCGTTACGGAAAAGTTGGACAGTGGATTTCAACGTAGATCACACATATTGTAACGAGCCGTGCTGTCGCCACGTTACAAGGTGCATTTTTATTATATACGTCATAATGTTAGAGTAATTTACATAAATCTTGGGCGACCACCTTAATAGATTTTTGTTGTAATTTTATAAAGTACGCAAGATTCCAAGTGAGGACTGTAATGAAATGGTGAACATACAGTGTATCTTGGTAAAGCGAATATTAAAGAATTATTGAACTATGTAGGCTTGAAGCTAATCTGGTGTTCCCGAACCTTGGCGACAAGAAGTCGCGGATTTGGGGCTTGCCAGACCACACACTCTGCTCCCTAGGGATAGGCGGTCAACAAGGTTACTCACCGGGCGGGAAAGGCCGGCCGCCAGAACAGAGTCGTCCCCGAACGTAGCCGAATATGTCCGACCTCTGTTAGATACTTTGGCCAAATCACACATCGGGGATATCACGTGACATTAGGTGCCGACCTGAAGATCCAATCCAAATGAGCGTATAACTTAAAATCCTGGGAATTTTTGTTATATGTGAGCTTCGAGACTACAAATGGACGGAGCGAGAAGTTTCCTCGTGGACCGAAGAGCGAGGAGCTGGACATTCTGACTTTTCGATCTTCGAGTCCAAGCTATGCGAGTCTAGTCTGTGGTTGACTTGGAAAGTTGGCTTCTCTCGCCAACTGCCGTTGTACGATTTCTGGCTGCCAGCTTGCCTTGCTGGAGCAAGCTTATCACAGCAACACAGCCGGTAATGCGATGATACGCATTGTCAGACCAGAGATGCCTATAGCCGACTTGTGAGATAATCTCACATATCGTGGGTCCGCTACAGTCACCGCAGACATCAGACGCAGGACTACAATGGTAACTTATTACGACCAAGCCATCTGATTGTGCATTCCGTGAAACAGAACCCGTAAGCGACTTTGAGAGGATAGGTCCATGTTCTCACTTTGTAATTGTAAAAACCCCTGAGCTAGCGGCATAATTTGCCAGAACTAGTTATTTTCGAATGATATATTGTTCATTCTGGCGCCCATGATTTTCCTTTTTAACTGTAAAGTCACAGTATTATGATACCTTTGTCTGAGGTCGACATAACTTGTATTTTTCATTGTTTCCAATTGTCATTATTTCTTGAATTTTGATTCTGAGATATATTTAAAAGTAAATATACAATTGTTTGCTTGCTCATGACGGCTAATTGTAACTCTGAGCGTTGCTTTTATGATTTTGCCAATGTGTGTTAATGTTAACGGTAAATTCGCTCAGACTTGTAATCGGCAGTGATAAGAAAATAAATGTCATATTGTGACAATTTTTCCTAAATTCCAACTAACGTCGAGATTCTTGCAAAATTAAATAAATTTTCACTCCTTCATAAAAATTAAAATTAAAAATCCACAATTATTAATCATAAAGGTATAAAAGATAATTGTAACGTAGTTTGCCCACCAAGGCACCCACTACAATATTAACATCTCATATCGTGGGTTAATATTAATGGTAATTTTTTTCTGATATGGCCCCAGTTATAGTTTGTGAACATAACAGCGAATTCTCAGTAATCATCGTTATATCTTTGTGGCGTAGATTTATACTGTATGTAAGCTCTATGTGAAACTGTGTATAATTTAGTATCTGAGGTTTCACGTGGGGAGTATTTTGATTAGTTGACCTAAGAATAAATACTTACAGTGCTAGAACTGTGTGAGGAGGCAACAGGAAATAACGGAGATGAGTGATCAGCTGGATCGGTGGCCTGCCACCGCTCGAGGGAGAGAAGAGACTCTCACTTACGAGTAGTCAGTAGCAGTGTGGTTGAGAAATAGTGTATTATATCGCATAAACATGAGTGACTGTACTTCGGCATTGGACCAGCGGCGTGTTGATGCGTGTGAAGAACTTCTGGGGCGCCTTGAATGCGACGGTGATGCCTTCCTTGCACGAATCGTCACCGACGACGAAACCTGTTTCCATTACCATCAGCCTTTGAAATGAAGAGAGCGAGCAAAAAATGGCACCATTCGACATCTACTAAACCAAATAAATTTTGAACACAGCCATCCGCAGGGAAGGTATTGCTGACCCTCTTTTGGACGAAAAGGGCGTCCTCTTGGAGCACTAAACGCCAAGAGAAACCGCTGTTACCAGTAACACATATACAGACCTCCTCAAAAAATATTCAGCCTGCCATTAGAACCAAACGACGTGGACTGCTACCGACAGGTTTTCTTTTTCTACATGACAATGCTTGGCCCCAAACGTCTCGTGCAACTGTCTCATCCGATCTCGCTCCAAGCCATTTCCATATCGCCTAAAAGATGCACTCTTTCTGGGACGATATTTGAAACGAGTGAATAAAATATTATATAAATGCATGGTCTAATCAGTAAGCATTTTCATCAGTACCATATCCATTACACAAGATTCACGCTGGTACTATCAAAGGAAATGTTGAAATTTATGTTCTGAAATTGTTGGAGTCCGAATTGCCGAACTGAATTGTGTCTCAAAGTGCTGAGTACCTAGGGGAAAGGCAAACCCTTCACTCTGTGTAAACAAAAACTAAAAAGAGTTTGTGGTTGCTTTTACGTTTATACTATGGCGCAGGGTTCTCTTAACATCATACATAGTTACTTATTAGCCAATATATCGAGTAGTTGGCTTTTTATGCGAGGTGACGGTGTGTTCAAATCGTGCAAACTAGAGCCTAACTTTGTCGTATTCACAAATTATTTTATTGTCTTCTCATATAAGATTATAATGAATGCTTAGTCATTTCAGTATATATCGTTGTGTTACTTGAGGGTCATATCTCTGAAATCTTTGTTTCATGATCACAGAACCGCATTTTTAAAAAAATTATTTTTACTTTTATTATACTTTCTGGGTAGCACAAGTCAAACTTTCTGACAGTACTCATCGTTTTGTTTGATATTTTTGTATTCCGTATTGGTAAACAAGATATTCCTGTCTTATGGTCGAACGTAAACATTTATCGCCTGAAGCTTTTTACATATCGGCTTTCACGAGACATTTCCAGACGTCTCCAACAGAAGCTTTCAGTCTGTGTCGTGCCAAGTTGTATCACCGTAGGCGTCACAGCACTTTTCACTGAGAGTCTGCCAGTACTACGACGCAAACGGTACACACACCAGGGAAGTTTCAATCCTGTCTTCCTTAGCATCGTCTTCACAATGCATTATTTTACTTGCTTCCTCCTAACACACCAGTATAAAAAAGCTTCTGATTTACAATGTGATTAAGTGTTTTTAGTTTTAAAATTTCATTTATCTTTGCGACATTATTCATATACCTTATTTGTTTATTGTATTCGTGGGAAAGTTTGAATAAAATAGCTCAAAAAGGTTCAAGACCTTTTAGTTTTCCTGTACAATTAGTTTCCAAAATGACCTGCAGTAACATGGCATCCATGTATAACGTTTTGCTGTTTTGTCAATAAGAAGTGTCATTTTGAAGTAGGACCCCAAGAGAACACCTTACTGAACAACTGAACTTGTAATGCGGCCAGATTCAGATGTCGGGCCAGATGTAGTACCAGCCATCCTGTTTACGACTTTTTACCATCCTTAAAAGTTATATACTTCCCAAGAAAACTTTAAAACTCCCCATGTATTTCAAAACAGTGAATTAGTTTTAATTATATTTTGCACGCTGATAGTTTATATGTACTGTACGTTAATTCGTTCACAGGTTAATCATCACAAAATCTATGAAAGAAAAAAGAAAAATGATTGTTTTTACCTCAGTGTAATTGCGTATAAAACTCTTACTTTTATATTTATAGGTGTAGTCTTTTATAAGTGATGTCAGTTTGTTTAAAAACCTATAACATATTAACCTTGCGTTGGAATTAGTGAATTTATATAGCCCTTCAAAGCCATAAAATTCTGAGAAGCGGTGAAGGTGGTAAAAACTACAAACGATGTGCAAATATGTGTAAAAACGTTTACTTGTAACCTAAATTCAGAAGGAAAGGAATAAAATAAAGAAAGACGTAATGGTACAAATTTCGAATCTACGGGAAAGGAGCTGCTGTGATAACTAATAGGAACACAGCTCATATTCCCGTCTTTCTAGTTTCCGATTTGACCATCAATTACTTACAGTAAGATAAGAATAAAATATCATGTGAAATTGTTACCTGATGTCTTTAGATACCCGTAAGAATGTCTGTATCAACAATCATTTCATTTTATGTTTTAATGCTCAACTTTATTGTAACTACTAATATTTTTTTAATAAGTGCTTCTAGTGGTTTTTCTGTCCAGAGCAAATGAATAAAAAGCTTTTAGACTAGTTATTCAATAATCCCTGGTGCCATTTTTTTATTTTCTGTTTACATTGAATTTTTAAAAAAATATATACGCAGCAAAATGTTTGATGGTACAGCTAAAAATTCTCCTCCATGTTAAGTTTTATGTGTTTTTATTGCTCGTTTTAGTTGATGTCATTAATTCGTTAAATATCTGATAAAAGGATGAGGCCCACAAAAAAATTATAACTAAACAACATGTTTGGAAGTCATTACTTAATACTGCCCATATTAAAGTGTAAAATATTGAAAATGTGATAATAACTGTAGGTTGTCTTTTAATTGACATAATAAATTAATCATTAACGAGTAGAATGTATTTTCATGTTTCAGTAAATACTATGGAAGACCTCCGAGCAAATGAAAATGTATTGTTATTTTAACGTAATCAAGCTAGAACTCTACATCGTCGACTGAAAGGAATTTTGCTTCTTTAAAAATTACTTCTAGCTTAAAATATAATTAGAGCTGATATTTTAAACGACGAATCAAAGACTCTAAATGCTACAGCTTTCATTAAAAAAAGAAAATTGTACTGAAGTCTGCTTCCAGTAAGAGAAGGCATATTGTGGTGTTGCTCTCTGCCTAGAAACTGTAACAGTCGATTGTGCAATAGATCCTTCGGTTTAGTTACCCATCGGTCCGGTAATTCGCCGGTGAAAGCCGTGTGATTAATATTGCATGGCAGCTCTAATCAGAATAATTGGGTGGCGGCTTCGTAATCACGCGAAATTCCCGGCTCGCGTTGAGAGGCTGCGGCGTCACGACCCAATTCCTGGGAACACTGCAGCTGACCCCATGACACCTCACCGACACCGAAAACCACTTGCTGACGGCAACAGTGCCATCAATTAACTCAAATCCCAGGGCGATGGCATACTGATCCCTTTCTCTCAATGGTTCAAGCGTTGAACTCAAGCTGCGTTAAAGGTACTTAGATTTCTACCCTAGAATAACCCCACTGGTGACTCTCGGAAACGTTATTTACTTTAACATACTATATTTCAGAAAATTGAAGAAATAAATAACAAAAGTTATGTTAACATTATATAAATAGATATTAACAGAATGAAAGAATGGAGCAGTTGTGTAATACGATCGTTGGTGGGTAGCTGTTCAGGTTAAGAAAGGTATGTTTATCATTGATATAGTGTGATATTTGGCTCCTATCTGTTTAGTTTGCGAACAGATTATCATTTATTGCTCCGTCTCCGTTGTCAAAGAAATGGCACAGCTTTTAAATCATATACTAAGCTTTCAAACCGTGAAAAGCCATTGAAAATCGGTTTTGTAGTTTATGCGTGATACATTAACAAAGAAATTCCTAGGTAGGGCCGCTTACACATTTATAGTGAAATGGATGTTGGCTAGCAGATCAAATGAATATTTATTAAAAGTGAATTGGTTATTAAAATGACTCTTATTTCTGGAGTTTACATTTGTGGTCTGAAAATTTCTTTCCAACAATATCGGCAAATGGCAGATCTTGACAGTCGCGGATATTGCAGCCAGACAAACTACTGCCCTCAACTCAATATTAAATATATAGAGAATGTAAATATTAAACAAAATTGTCAAAACATTTCCAAAACCTCCAGAATTCTAGTTCATTGCGGTTACAGCAAGTTTAAATTATACACAGTATATTTTTATAGGTTATTTAAAACGCCACACAAAACCATCTACTCAGCTGATTGGCATTGGAATAATGTCTGTCATTTTAAAATTCCTTTACGCTCGTTGCAAAATTTTAATACTTCTCACAGTTCATGATCGTTATCACCTATGTCATACTCTAATTTTTTAAAATCATAAACCCAAATTTATTTTAAGTCAACCAAGACACTGCAATGGTCGCAGCGCAAAATCTGGAATATTAACTTTGCAGTTTGTCTCAATATCATTTAACGGAATCTATTACTATTACTCTTAATCCATATATTCTACAGCTACATCTATACTACGCAATTCAAACAAAAACGTGAGTGGTAGGGAGTGCTTTGCACCAGAACTAATTCACAATCTTAGCATTTCAATCACTAACGATACGAGGATAGAAAAAATTCATTATCGTTATATTACTCTCCTAAACATATCTATCCTGTCATTACGATTTCAGTTCAGTGGAAAGTGAAGTATTTAATTTTATTCGTAAATTACAAAAGTTGTTAAAATTTTCTATACATGTCTTAGTAATGTAGTAAATGAGGACGTTTGGATAGATGGATGTTTTGACCATTTGCCTCAATCACGCCTTAATTACTCAACACATATAAATAAAATTTTGCACGGAGTTAGTATATTGTCTGAGTAGTGACATAGAATATTTTTTATTCCGCAAAAACGAAAGTTCGTTTGGAAATTGTAAGTATCATTTCGCACACCAAAGAGTTACCTAATTCTCGGACGGAGTTGCCATGTTTTGTCTTGTATTCTTACGTAAGTTGCAAACAGTGGTTTTCATTGATCAAAGCAAGAATGTTATGACATATTCAGTGGTGTGTTCAGTTTAGAACTGTGAAAATTGATTCAGTTCATAAATTAAAGTTTCCGGAGCGGAAATATAAATCAGTTCCTAAAACTAAAATTTTTAAAAGCCGTTTGTACTTATGTTATGATAATTTGTACTTAGACATAAAATTTTGCTAACAGATCGTGGTACAGAAAATAAAAGATTGTATTTACATATCTTCAATATTATCAAAACTAAAAAAAATACCCCTAATGCCAGCAATAAAAGTAGAGCTAATACACAAATTTAAATGTTAAAGTAAAAGTTGATTGTTATTTTTAAATAAACTGTAATTAAGTTTCTGCTTTATTTTCTTTTATGTAATTTTGTGGTTCGTTGAAACATCGAAGGTTCGTTCCTCACCCAAATCATTTATGCTGATTTTCAGGGAGCTGTATTAACGAAGGTTATATTTAGGTTGAAATGCAGCTTGGACCAGAATGACTACAAATATTCCATGGTGCATATTTAATGTTGAGTGAAGAAGGTGACTGCCATGCCGAATTCTGACTACAATGACGTCAGAATCGGATAGAGACGTCTAAGTGAGTAATGTGCGTAGCCGCATCTTTCGGAGTGCTTTACACCTTTGTTATCTATCTTCCGACTTTGTGGTACACCTTGTCATTAGCCACGTAAAGAGTTAAACATATTCTCAGGCCCAAAGCAGAAATCTTTCTGCTGGCCGTACATTGAACAGTAGCCGAAATTCTTGTACTGTAATACACTTTAAAGAGGACGCACCAGGCTGGGTTTGTCTGTTTCTTTGCTCCAGCATCACGCAAAATCTACCGAACTGATTTGACTGGAGGCTTAACGGTTTCAGAGCTAACTGTATAGCTTAAAATCTAGGGTACGTCCTATGACTCTACGTGTCATAACGTCGTAGTAATATAGGAAAATCTGTTCTTATCCTCAATGGTTTTAGCGCCATGTTTCAATTATTTATGTAAATGACCAAGGAGATTACTTCAGTAGAAAAATGGAAATAGTATAAAATCTCTGGAATCTTTCGCTATTGCTATTCATTGCCGTGAAATCTTCATTTATGAGAAATCAAGCTTAAAAATTGTAAATTATAAACTGATCAATGTGTTCAGTAGAAAAGCCGTTAAACTACTGTTGCTACATAGCTACCCATGTTGAGGAATCATGTTGTATTCCTGTTCCCACGCTCACAGGTAAGATTCCAGCCTAGGGTATTATTTTCTTTCGTGCTGTTTTTTCGCTCATGTTTGCTGCTTGTAGTATTATAACCTTAACTACTCAATGAAAATAGTGAGTAGTAAACAATCGTGAAATGTTAGATTTTTAGAATGATATATGATATTATTTAATAAGTTTGAAATCAAACGTAAATTTCAATACCGATTCGCCGATAATGCTGCTCGATGAGAGGTGTAACGCGTACATCAATAAACAAGTAAAACAACAGTCACATTGGCGTTATATATTAACAACTAATCAACTGGGGGGAAATGGTCAGCAACAACACTACATTATAAATTTGTTTTCACAAAACCTCGGGAAAAAAAAATAATTCTGTTAGCAGGAAAAAAAAAAAATCAATCTACGTTCCGGTTTATCCTCCGTAAGGTTTAAACTACAACAGACAGATTTGATATTCATCGTCACTCCTAGACCCACGTTCCTGAACTGAGGGAAAGAGTTATAACTCAATAAATGTGTGCCGAAACTATTTTGTCTGTCTATCATAAAATACCAGGCCAATCTCCGTATCAGCTCCTTGACACTTTCGTGTGTACTACGGCAAGCTATCACCTACGGCACGATATTTCTCTTCACATATTCAGATACAATTAATCTTAAGTATACGTTAAAACGTTTACTCATTTATATCTGAGTGGCTAAAGAGAATTGTTAAATATGAAAGTTCGTGATTTAATTAACGTTGATAAATCATTGTCCCAGAATGTGCTAGTGGCATCCTAATTAGTGAAGCTAATGAATTTCAAAATTGACTCGAATGTATGTTTCAGGCAACATATAAATCAGTAAAGTTTGATTTATTTACCTTATTTGTTGTCTGTCCATAAGCTAAACAACGAAATGAGTTCTATATTCCAGTCACCAGTTATACGTTTATTATGTTTACAGTCCACAAGTTTTCAGGACACACTTGAAAACACAGTGCAATGAGCAGACAAAAACTGGCAACAAACATTCTCTAGCCTTAGGAAATTAATCAAAAGTATTTATAAAAATATTTAAATAATACTTTTTGTGAGATTGATATTTTAAATTATATTTTTAAGATTACAGGGAAGATAAGAAAATACATCTTAGCAGCTATTCGTTGTGAAATTTTCGTGGAACTTTGTGGGGAAGGTGCTTGAAGGCCAGTTCAGTTTACGTTATCTTACCTGCAGACGAGACTCAGTTCAAGTTAATGGATAAGAGGAATTAAGGCAAATTAACAGTGACAAACAACCTGAAGCGACAAAAGTTTAATCAGGACAATCTGAGGCAATTACACTACATTAAAACGTACCCAATGATTATTAGCTGATGGCCTCGGTTTATACGAAGCGTAAAGCCCAAAAATAGAAGAAAGTGTCCGAAAATTCTTTTGTATTCTGAAAAAGGAATTTACAGGGAGTTGTCTGTTAAAAAATAGGTAAATTCGTCTGGTCGTAATGACCTGGTGATCTGCGCAATCCGCCCCCACCGTAACCGCCTAGCCTATCCCGGTAATCCTTCCGGGTATAGGGGACCTACAGTACAACGCGGTATCCGAACCACGGAAGCGTTCTTGCGTACTTCACATTACACAACAAGCTGTGCCAGAGGTGAAGGATGGGTTAAGGTTAAATACCTAGCGTGGTTGTGTAACGGTTAGCATTCTGACCTCGCATTCGGGAGGACGGCGGTTCGAATCCCAGTCCGGGCACCCAGATTTTGGTTTTCCATGGTTTCCTCAAATCACTCCAGGTGAATGCTGGGATGCTTTCTTTGCTTTCTTCAAAAGGCCATGGCCGAATCCCTTCCCATTCTTTGCCACCCATCCTTTCCCATCTCTAAAGACCTCGCTGTTAAGAGACGTTAAGCAGTCAAAAAAAAAAAAAAAAAAAAAAAAAAAAAAAAAAAAAAACGGAAAATTAAAATCACTACCGAGCCAGGGATTTGAACCACAGACCTTTTGACTTATAGTTAGACGCCTTAGCCACTGAGCCACCAGATCGCTAGTTGCCTGTTAAGAAGAAATTTATAGCTGCAATACTACCAAATTTACTCTCTAAGTAGGAAAATCCGTTAGGACTAAACTGAAAAACTCTGATACATCTTTCTACCTACTTTTACTTATTCGTCTTCTTAGATCGTTCAACTTTGATTTCACTATGTTGCGGCACTTTCAGATGACGACTCTACAACAGGGCGAGCATGGATTGTAAGCTCTACTTTTTATACAGCTTTACGTCTCGTAAATGTCGAAGTTATTAGGGGCGAGAGAGGATTGTGGTCAATAAATAGGAAGGAATTCGACCGTAGCCTCATAGAAAAATCCACCCTTGAATTCGGTAAACTATGGAAAACCGCAATCTTTACTGTGGAACTGTAAATTGAGCCTTCGTTCCACAGAATAACAGGCCAAAAATTAAAATCGACTCCAGTCCACTGGTTACTTTTCATCAGCAATATACCACCTCCAGAGGTAAGACGCGAAGAGGCAAAGGCACGTGAGTGGATGAAATTACATCATCCTGATCAACTGCAGGATTTCCAGATCCATGAGATCCTGAATGACCCTCTCCCCACTCGTCTTAAATCCAGATATCCAGTATGGCATGATGAATTTGCCTTCACTGTCAAGGAATAATGCTGACAAAAGCTCTGCATCTCTGAAACATCGCCTAAGAACAGGCCATGCCAAATGCAACGCCATGTTGTATAAGTGGGGACTTCAGGGTTCTCCTGCATGTGACTGCGAAGCTCCTTCCCAGAGTGTGGAGCACATCAAGGAATGCTCTCTAAGGAAGTATGATGGACCATTTCAAGATATTTGCAGTGCTTCAACTTCCTTCATAGCATAGCTGCCTGCAATAACTGGACATCAGTTTGTGAATGCTACCAACGTTCTTGTCGTTGTATATATTTATTTGTATTACATTAGTTCCTTAGCCATAAGACAAATGAATAATTTCTTCTTCTTCTGGTCCCTATCCGGTCCGGATGTTGGCAAACATCTTGGCTGTCTCGTCTCTGCTGGTTGATGTTCGGATTAACTCCGTAGTTGTCTTGGAGGCCCATATTCTTAGATTTTTTAACCAAGAAGTTTTTCTTCTACCAGCACTTCTCTTTCCTGGAATTTTACCCTGGAGAAAAGATTGCAAGAGTTCATAACAGCTATTATTCCTCATGATGTGGCCAAGGTACTGAAGCTTTCGTTTTTTTATAGTGGTCAGTATTTCCATGTGATTTTTTCATTTTGTGGAGCACTTCCCTCCATTTCCTGAATGGTATTGTTTTCCAGCCTGGTTCTTATATTCCATGTGCTTATCCTTACATTAGCATTTGTTGAAAATTTACTTCTCACGGTGGTGTCCAATCCTGTCCCCCCCCCTCCCCGGAGATCTGAATGAGGGACTTGAATCTCCGGAACATTTAGTTTTGAACACAGCCATGATGTATTACAAGAGAATCCAATGGATCTTTAATGCAGTAGTTTCTCGTTGCTTTCTTCATCCTCATGCCGTTGGCCCACTTGTGGCTCAACCGCCTTTTGGAGCGATTTCTCACTCCAAGGCCAAAGGAGTGCCCTACCTTCCACCACTGGGTGGAAGGAGTCTCCTGATCCCGGGAGATATTCGGTCCCTTCATTCGTTGGCCGCTTGTCTATGTGAAACATAGACAAACGTTGTCCCCTCTCTACCACATGGAGGTGAATGTCAGGGTTTTCCCTTCTTTGAACCTAGGACCATAATTGATGGCAAAACTTCTCACTGAGTAGGGTATGTTTTAACAGATTGGATAACAGTCAACGTTAGTACTTAGAACGTAATAAATCTACATGTAAGATGCCCGAGGTAGAAAAAGCAGCGATGACATGGACACAGAACGTATAGATCTTTGACAATTACCTTATTGAGAGATACCGTCTATTTACCTGCATGGGGTGTGGCAGTCGAATTCTGTATACCAGGTCTGTTGTGTTGGACTTGCTGCAGGGTTGGGACCTCAGCCACCTGTTCGTCCTAATTGCCAGGAGCCACGTTCCGACAGCGCCTTTATCAAGTTCTGCCGCAGCCGCCTCGGGCTCTCGAATTGCAGTCCAATATAATTAGGCGCTGTGGTTATGACTGCAGGAATGGCACAGCAGCATTCAGAGCCATCTAACTACTGTCCACATAACTGCTTCACAATAGAAAGCGGTTGGCGAATAAAGCCTCGGGAAAGCATCATTTTATAATCCGTTCCTAGTTGAATGAATGTTCTGTTGCATTGTGTTACTGTTCTTGGATCAGTTGGAAGCGCGAATACCGTGAGACTAAAGCCGATTTTAAACTCCCACTAGACTAGAAATATTCATTTGACCTTACCGGCCTATCTGGTATTCCAGTTTAAAATTTATCAGAGACCGAATGAGCGGGGGGGGGGGGGGGAAACGAACACGACTTGTTTCTTGAAAACGGCCGCAGCACGTTGTCGCTAATCAATATCTAACTCTTTGTGTTCATGACTAATCGGTCAAGGCTGCATTTAATATATATATGATTCTTCTCACCCATCGCTTTAAAAGGTTGGAAAAAAGAAAGAAAAATGTGAGTTGTCATGTGTAGAGAATGCGACCTGGACCAAACGGGAATTTCGCGTTGTGGTCTTTCTCAGTTAGCCACAACGCGTTCTGTCTGTTTTTTGTGTCATAGCGCGAATAACGTGTTGTAGCTGATTAAAAAAAACTAGAACGGTTTTTACACGCTTTATATTAACTTGACCAGTATGTATGTATGTATTCATGTAACGGAATCTTGTAATTCAATTATCACAAACTTCCAGATGTCAGAGTTGTTTGAAATTTTTCACACATATTAAGAACCGGTGACAACACAAAATTTTCATAGCAACGTCCTACTATGCTCATTACTTGACAGTAACAATAGAAAAGTAACGCAATATTTCAATTCAATTTTCACTCACTTCCAGATTTCCGAATTGTTTGAAATTTTGTAAATATATCAGGAACCGGTGACAATACAATAATTTCATAGCCGTGTGTCGATATTCTGATTACTTTCACAGTAACAACAGAAAACCGTTTAAATGCAATGAAATATTTTATTTCAATGTTCACCTATTTCCTGAAGTTCAAATTGTTTGAAAATTTGTATACGTGTAAAGAAACGGTGAAAATACAATAATTTCACAGCTGTCCTAATGTTCTCATTAATTTGACAGTAACAATAGGAAAGTAACGGAATCTGGCAATTCAATTTCACCAACATTCAGATATACGGATTTTTTGAAATTATGCACACATATTAAGAATATAATAATCTCATAACAACCCCTTGCTATTCTCACTACTTTGAAAGTAACAATAGGAAAGTAACGGAATCTGTTAATTCAATTTCACCCACTTCCAGATATACGAATTATTTGAAATTATGCACACATATTAAGAACCTGTAAAAATACAATATTTTGATAGCAACGTCCTGCTAGTCTCATTACTTTGACAGTAACAATAGGAAAATGACGGAATCTTTCCATTCAATTTTCACTCACTTCCAGATTTCCGATTTTTTGAAATTTTGTAAACATATTAGGAACCGGTGATAATACAATAATTTCATAGCTGTGTCCTGATATTCTCATTACTTTGACAGTAACAATAGAAAGGAAACGGAATCTTTCCATTCTATTTCATCCATTTCCAGACTCCTAATTGTCTGAAACTATGCACACATATTAAGAACCGATGACAATATAATAATTTTATAGCATCGTCCTGCTATTCTCATTATTTTGGCAGTAACAATAGTAAAATGGTTGAATGTGGTGGAATCTTGCAACTGAATTTTAACCAACATCAAGATGTCAAAATTGTTTGAAAATTTGCATATGTATTGAGAAGTGATGACATTTCAATAATTTCATAGCTATGTGCTGATATTCTAATTACTTTGACAGTAATAATTGAAAAATAGTTGAATGTGATGGAATCTTGAAACTGAATTTTACCCCACGTCTAGATGTCCAAATTGTCTGAACGTTTGCACATGTATTGAGAAGCGATGACAATTCATAGCTGTGTCCTGATATCCTCATTACTTTGCCTGTAACTATACAGAAGTGGCAGCATGTAATGAAATCTTGTAATTGAACTTCAACGCAATTCCAGATGTTAAAATTGTTCAAACATTTGCACATGTATTGAGAACCGGTGACAAAACAATAATTCATAGCTATATCCTGGTATTCTCATTACAGTAGCTATAGAAAAGCGGTTGAATGCAATGAAATATTTCATCTCAATGTTCACCCACCTCCTGACGTCCAAATTGTTTGAAATTTTGCACTCGAATTAATATCAGTGACAATACATTAATTTCATATCTATGTCTTGAAATTCCCATTGTGAACTAAAAAGATAAAAATAAAATTATGTTTTAAAAACTGAAATACACGCTTTTGTATCAATGTGAACTAAAAGGTTAAAAATAACATTTAAATATAAAAATTTTGTTCAACAGCGCTAGGATGTTCCATAAATTAGTACAAATTTTTAAATAAACTTAACATAATTACAAAGTCTCTTATTAAAAAGTAAAATTTAGTGTAAAAATAGCATGGGGTGCTCTCCACTTGTACATGACTCAACCTTTATGAGCAGTTAGCGATAAAAAATTTAATAATACTGATATCTAACACCCCACACTTCCTTTTACATTAAAGTTAACTTTTTAATCAGTGACTTCATTCTTATTTTAAGCTTATTAAAAAAGTTATACGGAATTGTGGGATATCCTAGTGCTGTTGAACAAAAGTTTTATATTTAATGATTATTTTTAACATTTTAGTTCACATTGATACAAAAGCGTATATTTTAGTTACCTAAATTGTAATTTTATTTCGCTCAAGCCGTGTTTTCGGTCTTTGAGCCCAACTTATACAATACTTCAATTGGATAATGACGCGTCGAAATGATGATGACAGTGTGATTTGTTAAGTTCTCTTACTTGGCTGCAGTTAGAGATGTCAGCAAACTGAAAAACGCAAAATTTGTATAAAATATATTCGGATCAATACATTATACAGTAAATGTATTTTGTCGTGATATATTGCAAAATAATTATTGTTACAACGTATAATAATTAACATTGCTATATACGCAAAAGCCAGAGAAATTTTCAGACCATTTTCTTCTTTGACTTAAAAATTTCTCTTCAAAGTCCTAAATGAGATATTACTTTTTGTATAATGAATGCTTTTTATTTTGCATTAAGAAAAATTCTTGTGTAATAAGAAAAAGATAAGCAAAGTTAAACGGGTGTCTATTTCTACAAGGAATATTCATAAGCGGATATGATATTCAGAATACCTAAAAAGAAAAAAAGATCTTAAGGCAGAATTCACAAAACAAAATCTCTAAATAGGCACTTAATTTTCCAAGGAAATTCACTTTTTTTCCTTGCGTTCAGGGAGTCAAATGGTTTGAAGGGGGTTTACGTGCGAACAGTTTCTAAGGCTCGCTGTAGGCTTGGCCAGTCACTGAATAGGGTAAAGACCGTTTACACCCACACCGCTTTACGGGCGTTTATGAAATCCTCTGCAGCTGTGACGGTGTTTACATCTGTGAGACGGGTCGCACTCAAAGAACATATCTGCCACTACAAGAAAACAAAAGCGACAAATGCGCCGATGTACGCCATGCCATCAACATCGGACTATTGTTAAAATTTGAAAAAACAAAGTTGCTTTGGAGATAAGACCAGTGGTGGGCTAGACGAGTGAAGGAGGCATTTTAAACAAGTGTAAATTTTAAACAACAGCAACAATTTCAACAAAGACGTCAGGCTAGTACTCCAAGACGCTTCACGCTGTTGCTAAGAAACATGAAAGAAGTATTGTAACCGAGAAGAAGGCTACAGAAAGACAATCAAATAAATAAAAACGCGACATTAGCCAGAAAACCTAGATAGAATTGGAGGCTTACATGTTCAATACTGTTGTATGCCTGTGGGTTGTCAAATATTTTTTAAAAAAATACTATTTTACTACATCAGACATAAAAAATAGTACAGTCCATAAAAATATAGCATGCTATAGGACTATGAAGGATTTTATATTACCAAATTATGCTTTTTTTCTGTGATTTGGCCGCCAAGAAAGTACCACGAGAGAATCATGTAAGGTGGGGGTGGGGGGGAGGTGGTGGTGACGGGGGGGGGGGGGTTTGTGTTCCTGTGCGAGGTCTAACCGGGTCTGTTAGGTCCGGCGTTCCCAATTTAATGGTGGAAACTCTAGAGTCGCCATCTTTCTGCGAAAGGGTGTACTTAGAGCCGTTTCACGCTACAGACTAGACTAGAGTGCAGTTGAGCTCAAGCTTTCGTGGAAGACGGAACGTTAAGGAAATAGTGCCGTGTTTACACAGTCGAGCGAGAGCGAAAACAAGTGGTCGGAGAGGAAGCAGCGTTGCGGCCCACACAGGTCGAATTCTGCTATCGTGTAGTAACCAGTGTTAACCGGGAACAACACTTAATAACAAGAACAAAGAAGTGAGCTTGTGATTGTGCACATACGGACTAAAGTGTACAATTAACAACTGTTGGAGTGTAGATAACATCTGCGCATACAGGCGAGAGGAGATGGCCGAAGCAAGTGGCGGAATGAATCCTCAAATAGAAGAAGAAAACATTGAAACCTTTGTATATGAAAATGAACAAGACATGGCGGAACCAGTGAAGAATAAAATAGAAGAACGCGTGACTGAGAGTGAGGAAGAAGAAACGTACAACCTTAGGGAGGAAACGTCGAGCGGTAGAGAAAAGACAATCACAAAAAATAAGCAAAGAAGAACTAATCCTATTGGAGATGTTTAGAAACAAGAACAAAGATCAGGGACACCAACAGAAGAATATGCTCCAAACATATTCAACATCACAGGCCGGAAGGGAAGGACGAGGAACGCAGCAAGAAGAAAGAAGACAGCATACTGGAAAACAGGGAAGCGAGTAAAGTCAACAAGTTTATGTTCACAGAACGCAACAGAAGGTATAAAGCCAACTCAGATGGCCCATTCATAGTGATGGTAGAACCAATGGGCGAGGGAAATATGCAACACCCAATACAACTAGGGAAGGTATTCTACAATAAAGTTTCCTGGACTGAAAAGAATAACCAACAAGGAAAGAATAGAATGGCCATGGAGTTTACGGAACCAGAATTTGCCAACCAATTCATAGCAAACCACATCTTATTACAGTCTATGAGACTTAAGGCCTTTGTACCGGCTAGTAGAGTGGAGTGTAAAGGAGTCATCAAGTTCGTTCCATTGGACTTATCAGAAGAAGAGATAAAGCTAAACGCCACATCGGAGGCGCCAATCATCGACGTGAGGCGCTTCACCAAGAAAACGCAACTGGATGGAAAGACGGAGACAACACCGCTAAAAACCGTTCAGATAACGTTCGAG